>BNCR01000014.1:23249266-23513707 GCA_014656515.1 Oryzias celebensis
GACAGCCTTAAAACATCTGTAATCCAACTCTAAAGATTTCAAATATGGCATGTTCTTTTAGTACGTGTCCCCTGCGATAAACGAGGGAACATTGTATTCAAAATGAATTCAATCACTTCCTTACTCTGTCATGGCTTTTGTACTTGATGATTTTGACTCTTGTAAATTTCTGAATCCATCAACCAACTGTCAGGTCATTCTGCAAGTCTTCGATGGAGGCCTCCACACACTGCAAAAGGAAACCAGACTCAGCAAAGCCCGCCTCTTCAGGCCCTGGATGTTTCATGTCGGTGGGTGGCACTTGCTGCAGTTGATCCTCTGCAGCCTGATGGTGGGAAATGAAAAAACGGATTGGAAGTCAGGTTGGAATCTTTTTGGTTATGTGACTGTTTTGATCTGAAACACAACCATATTTAAGAGCTTTGAATTTTGAAGCTGCCCTTTTTGCCCTGATTTCACCTCTTCAGCATCTGTACAAACCATCTCCCCTTTATAAAAAAGGGTTCATGGTCTAAAATCCCACACAGCTGTGCAAAGGTTCTCTTTGTCCCGTAAATTTTACTTTTACAGACTCCGTGCAAAGTAATCTACACCTTTTAAATGAATGTGAACGTTCTACAGCACATGCCAGAATTGTGCTTTTTTATTTCTGCTTTGAATTTGGATAAAATGGCTTCCTACATAAGCGTTTCTTGAGAATTTGGCTTTTCACAAAACCAATGAAACTTTCTTAAAGATGTAAACTTTATGGTTGAAAATTAAAAAAACAGATTGCGTATGACTGATCTGATTCCAGAAATAACACAGCCTGATGGCTTTAACTTTACTGATGTAATTGCCTCTTTGACCTGTCAATCTGGATCACGTTTAACTTTATTTGCCTCAATTTGTGCCTCCATCCCCCAACCCCAAATGAGTCCAACAGGCACATGGTTAAGGAAATCTTCAGTGCTACCAAAGAGAACTTTTGCATTTGTCCCAGATGTTAAAGCAATTGCACATGAACTCTTGCAGATGACTGCATGATGCCACTGTATTCAGGAACCCTGATGAAAATAATAGATTAAATAATAGATTCTTTTTGCAGATGCAACCCTGGTTATTATCATTGAGGTCAACTGCTTTGCGGCTTCCGCCCTGAACACCCAGTTCCCTAATCACTGTTAGCACTAAACTGTACTGTGTCATTCAAGGAAGTAATTAAAAATAATTCATCCTAAAAAATACTTGAGAACCAGAACCAGACACACAACTTCAGTTTTTCCAAAGTCTATACAGATGTTTCATTTGCTTTGTTCCAAAAAGCCCCTTAAAACTTAGAATCACAATAAATGGTAGAAATGTCCACTACTGACATGTCAATGTTTCTTATTTGGGGATATCTTTTTATTGTGTTAATTTTGGGGGTTATGAATATAAAATGATGTCTCTTCTCATTCATTGTAAGTAATAATCAAAGGTAACTTTAACATATTTAGTTCAAATTCAGACCAAAGGAAAGCACTCATGTAATTAGCTGTTTCCCTAACTTAGTGACGTATTTAACCTCCACAGTCTAAGGGTAGAAACTGGAACATGGTTCTTTTTCAGTGACAATTCTGTGCTGGTTTGAAGTTTCTATCAGATTAACATGAAGCACATTAAACACAAACAGGCCTTCCCTGTAAATGTTTGATGTGAATGAGAAGTGTTACCTTACTCCCTCCTGCAGAGAGGAGCTGTCTAAAATGACATGTGATGCTCAGCAGCACGGGGAGCCGGCTGCTTGTACGTAGAAGTTCACAGTCTAACATAGAGCATCAAAAATATTCCAAAATATTGTTTATAAATGTAAATGATGAGCATTTTCAGAGTTCATGTGTACAGTTTCAAAGTCCATGTTTAAATTGTTCTGTATTTTAAAATATGTTTTTAACGAAAAAGTCAAAAGTAAAGGCGTCAAAAATACAAATATGTCTTTAGAGCTCTGACCTTTTGCTCACCAGCTCATTTTGTACACAAACATTTAAAACCATTGATTGTGTGTTTTACTCACCTCAGGCATTACAAAATAGAAAGAAATGTGTTAATTCTTTTCATGGTTTGGTTGGTAACTGAGACTGTGTTTGCTCTAGTAAGCTTCTTTGCAGATTAGATTAGATTACCATAAAGTTCATTCCTTTATCTAGTGCATACTATTTATTACAATGGTGCTTTTGAAGTCTGTATCCCTTATTTTCTTCCCTTAAACACAGTTTTTTACCCCACAGCAAGGCATGTAAAGTTTTCTGTAAACTGTTTCTGGGGCAACAATCATTTCATGACACATTTGTGACAAAAACGTATTCAGTATAAATGTGTAGTCCAGCTGCAGACAGGGGGTGCAAAATGCTTACATATGTAGTGCAGACAAGTCAAGGAAAGAACTGATGTGGTAGTTTGATGTCAATAAAGAAAGCACAGAATGCAATACATAGAAACTAGGTCCAAATTAAGAACTTTTAAAGCTGGACTGCTGATTGTGAGAACATCAGGTCAATGATAGTTCCTTCCTGCAAGATTTAAAGCTCTGACAGCAGACAGCACTTTGAAGAGCCAGCATGTCTGACATACCAAACAAGTCCTTGAAGAGGGTGTGAATATCTCCTCAGATGAAGAGATGAGAAAAGCAGGCCTTGACTCTCTACTTCTGTGTATATAACCTGCCTTCCTGGGAACTCAAAGGCAAACTGATGGCTTTAAGCGTTGTTCTTTTATTGTAATAATACTATTTTTAAATTAATGTATTAAGTTATATAGTATAAGCTAAGTTGTTCCCAGACATTTATCAGTTTGTCATTTTGTCTGACAAAGAAAAACAATGACTTAGTTACAGGTCAAAAAGTGAGCGGGCTGATCAGAGTTCTGAAACATTTCTCATATTGATGATATTGATCAAAATGTTCCTGTTTTCAGGGTTAGTGTCAGATGAAGGGATTATTAAGTGCATATTCTTTAAGATGTCTGAAGGATGAGGGATTTCTCTGAACAATAATAAAATGTTTTTGATTTTAAAGGACATTTTTTGGACTACAACATGTACTGTATAAAGCAAAACTAAACAGTCAAATACAGTGATGAGAATAACTATTTAGACTCCCAGTGACTTTGCACGGTCTCCCACTTAGAAATCATGGAGGGGTTTTAAATTTTCATCTGAAATGCATGTCCAGTGTGAGAGATAATCTAAAATAAAATCTGGGAATCACACTGTTTGATTTGTTAAATAATCTGTTTGTATGTGACTTCTGCAAATAAGTATTTAAACACATTATTCTTAATATTTGGTAGAGTAGCCTTTGTTTGTGATTACACAGGTCAAACATTTCCTGTACTTTTTCAGCAGGTTTGCACACAATGCAGAAGGGATTTTGGCCCATTCCTCCACACAGATCTTCTCTAGATCAGTCAGATTTCTGTGCTGTCACTGAGAAATGAGGAGTTTGAGCTCCCTTTAAAGATTTTCTGTTGATTTTGGTCTGGAGACTGGCTAGGCCACTCCAGAACGTTTATATACTTTTACTGTGCCTCTCATTAGGACGATCTGATTTCATGCTTAATGTGGATTTTCTAATCTTATAATAAATTAAAGGGTTTACTGTGTGGTTAATGATCCAAAAATGCAGTAAGGGTAACTTCATTACCATTGATTTGATTTTTGTTCTTTAGATTTTTTTAATCCTGGTTTGCCTATAGGGTGCCATTGCATCTAGAAGTGCGTCTGTGTTATCTCAAAAACACATTTAGAAATATTAGTGTATGCAATGAGGTTATGCAAACTTTCAAACCAAAATCCCCAAATTCTATATATTTGGTAATAATCTATGGAATTCCTTATTTTGTCTGAATTATAATTAAAGCCTTATTGTCATAGCTGCCCTTATGAGTAGAAAGAGAAAAAAACACATGGATAGATGAACTCTCCTTTCTTTATTAAAATATGGACCAAGAAACCTCAAGATCCATGTTTATAAATTGTTTCATCTTGTATCAGCCGTATGGAGGAACACAATTGTCTTTAACTGTGTGGTTTTTGGTGAATACATTTAAACAATGTTGGTATTTCTGCCGCCTAAAATGATGATTGTTGTTAATTTGAACTTGGCCGTTGGGTTTATGCAGGAAAGCCAGTGCCTGAAAGATGCCTGAAACCAGAGTTTTGGCAGATCTCCTTGAATCCCATCATGGTGGGTGACAGGACTGAAGTTGTTTCTGCAGATGAAGCGTGTAATGTGTTACCCTGCGGAGTAAAGGCAATAGATGCAATAATACAATACTTCAGAAAGAGCTAAAACCTTTCTAAAGCTGTTACTTTATTGACACTATACATAGAATAAATACAATAATGAAGATATTTTTTACCTTCTGTCTTATAATGTGTTGGTTATGTGAAACAATTCATATTTTTTTTGTATTACCAAAAGACAAAAATAAAATAAAACATTGATTCCAGTGCTAAATTACACTGATATTGACCAAAAAAAACCATCATTAAGTTTTAAAATACATCTTTTCCTTTTTTTAACAAAGTTTTTACATTTGCCTTGATATGAAACAATAATCCTGCTGCTAAGACCAATTATTGAAACACAAACTTTGTTTGGTAAGCTCACTGACTGTTGACCAGACCTGAATATTATTGAAAATCTGCAGTGCAATTTAAAGTGGGATGTCCATGCTCAGACACCATCAGACTTGAATGAACTGGAGATGTTTTGTAAAGAAGAAATAACCAAAAATACCTTCAACCAGAATCCAGACACTCATCAGAAGCTATTGAAAGTGTTATTTCTGCAACAGGAGGATCTACAAAATGTTGATGTAATTTTTCTGTTGGGTTGCTCCTGCCTACTTTAGTTTAAGTAATTATTGCTCACTTTCTGAAAATCCAATTTAATCTAATTTCACTTCTCAAATATCACTGTGTTTGTCTGCTTTATGATATATTTAAATGAAGTTGCTGATCCGAACAACCAATGATTTACGAAGGAAAATCGTGAAAATGATCAGGAGTACCCAAGCTTTTTCATATGTCTGTAAAACAGAATTTCAAAAATGTAGGATACAAACAAAACCGAAGAGTGAATTAAACTCATTTAAGATCCTTGGCCACATTTGGAATAGGTTTGAGCTCGGATGGGAATACAGCTTCAGGATGAGGAATTGAATACTAATCTCGCTGGCCACTTTCTTAGACACACCTGTCCAAATGCTTGTTATTTCTAATTAGTCAATAACATGGCAGCAACTCAATGCATTTACCCATGTAGACATGGTCAAGATGATCTGCTGCAGGTCAAACCGAGCATTAGAATGGGGAAGAAAGATGATTCAAGTGACTTTGATCGTGACATGGTTCAATTCAATTCAATTCAATTCAGTTTTATTTCTATAGTCCAATATTACAACAAAGTTGTCTCGATTGGCTTACACCAGTATTTAAACTTCCCATCAGTATATAAACAATAACAGGTTGCTAAACTAAACAGACAAAGCTGAGCTAGACATCCCTGCCCTTAGATCGTCTTTCTCCGTGAGGAAAAACTCAAGCTTAGCTTTGTGGAGAAGTATGTATAATGGATGTGGTGAAAATTATAATTATTACCCCAAACTTTATCATAGTAGGTGAGGTAAGGGAGCAGTTAGTTAATTATTCTCTAATAACTAGCTAGCCTGGCAACAGGCCTGTCCAAAGAGGAATGTTTTAAGCCCAACTTTGAATCTAGAGACTCTGTCAGCCTCTCTGACATGAGCTGGGAGCTTATTCCATAAAACAGGAGGCTCTACCTCCAACTGTGCTTTTAGAGATTCTAGGAACCACAAGCAGTCCTGCATTTTGTGTGCGAAGTGTTCTGTTTGGTTAATTAGGCACAATGAGATCTTTGATATACGATGGGCCATACCTTTCAAGGCCTTATAGGTTAGAAGGAGGATTTTGACTTTTTTGGTGCCAGACGGGCTGAGTATTTCAGAAACTGATGACTTACTGGGATTTTTCACCCACAACCATTTAGTTTACAGAGAATGGCCAGAAAAAGAGAAAATATACAGCAGTAGTTCTGTGGACAGAAATACCTTGTTGATCTCAAAGGTCAGAGGAGAATGGACAGACTGGTTCCAGCTGATAGAAAGGTAACAGTAACTCAAATAACCACTGTTTACAACTGAGGTTTGCAGAAGAGCATCTCTGAACACACAACACGTCCAAGCTTGAAGTAGATGGTCTACAGCAGCAGAAGAACACACAGAGTACCAATCCTGTCAGCGAAAGAACAGAAAACTGAGGCTACAATTCACACAGACAGAAGATTGGAAAAAATGTTGTCTTGTCTGACGAGTCTCCATTTCTGCTGCAACATTTGAATGGTAGGGTTAGAATTATGCATCAACAACATGAGAGTATGGATCCAACTTGCCTTGTCTCAAAAGTTCAGGCTGCTGGTGGTGGTGTAATGGTGTGGGGAATATTTTTTGGCACACTTTGGGCCCCTAAGTACCAATTGAGCATAGTTGCAACACCACAGTTTACCTGAGTATTGCTGCTGACAATACTCAGCATCAGAGGTTTTGCATCTTCTGATCCTACTTCCAACAGGATGAGGCGCCATGTCATAAAGCTGGAATCATCTCATACTGGTTTCTTGAACATAACTTTGAGTTCACTGGACTCACATGGCCTCTACAGTCACCAGATCCCAACCCAATAGATCACCTTTAAGATGTGGTGGAACAGGAGATCGGCATCATGGATGTGCAGCCGACAAACCTGCAGCAACTGTGTGATGCTGTCATGTTAATAAAGACCAAACTCTCTGAGGAATGTTTCTAGTACCTTGTTGAACCTCTGCCACCAAGGATTAAAGCAGTTCTGAAGGCAAAAGGGTCCAAACCGGTACTAACAAGGCGGACTTGATAAAGTGTCCGGTGAGTGTTTGTGTTTGGCGGAAGAAACATACCAGTATTCCAAATTCTCTTTGGTTTGGGAAATCAAAAGCTAAAAATGATACATCATTGTAGTGGAAATAATAGAGGAAAACATTTTTATTTCATTAATCCTTCAATTTAATCCCTGAAAACAGCACCTGATCCAGCTTTCTGGATCTGACCTTGTCTCAACTGGTGTGAGAGTGTGTGATGTCATAGCAGCAAGTGACCTCCAGCCTGATATTGATTCTCCAGTTGATTTTGTGCACACTGTCACTTCCTGTTTGTTTTGTGGATTGCATTCACCCTTAGAAGATGTGAATGTTAAGAAATGTTTTCTCAGTTTGGTCTCAGCTTCCCTTTTTTTTGCAATATTTTAAACTTACGAGTCATATCTCCTGTGTGAGTTGATCATCACACCATACAGTTGTGTTCTGCAGGTTACCGTGAAGCACAAGAGCTTTTTCTTCCAAATGCACAAACAAATATACGATTTTTGACTTTTTGAGGTTTCATTCTGAAATATATTAACAATCTCAACAAGTAAGGTAATTGTTAACTAAAAGTATTTTAAACCCTTTCTTTGTGAAGGTTGGGTCTCTTGATCTTTACAAAAGGCAGTTAGTCAGAATTTTAAGTGCAACTGCACCTAAAAATGTCACTCAGTCGTTATTTACATTTTTTCATTGCAGTCAGTCTGATTTCCGTAGTGGAAATATTTTTGGCTTCAGTCGACTCACACAAACAATGACTTATCCAGAAAATGGCGTGTTTACTATGGCTCTGGTTCTTACTACAAGCTTGTCTCTTGTTATTTAGACTTTTCCACGTTGCCCTTCCTCAAATTACTCTTTGGCAAAACTAATATTAAATGTTTTTCCAGGTGTTGCCTTTTAAATTTCTGCCACTCCATCTCAAAATAGCCATGAATAAACCACAATCCTTATCCTTTCCATCCTACCTCAATCCTCACTTTCTATGCGTGGTTAAGACTTCCTGCCACAGTTCCCACAGTAGCTGGAGGTTTGCCATTCATAGTCAGCCTAAATATGTTTCATTCATTCAAAAAGTGCACATAGTGAACTAAAGTTAAACCTGCGTTTCCTCGAGTTAAAAAGCTTTTGGAAAAACATGATATCATCTGCTTCTAGTAGCCTGTAGTGAATCAGGATGAGGAAACAGAGAGAAAGTGTGTCCTGCAGTATTTTAGTCGTTCACTGTGGACGGATGATAGATGAGGCAGACAGCGGTTGGATCTTCTGACTTACTTTCCAGACCTGGGTCACCCAGAGTGCTTCCGCCCAAAAGGGCCGGCTGTACCATTCTACCTTTCTCTGGTCTGGCTCTCTAACATGTTGCAGGACTTAGTATGTGTAAAGGTTGTAGCACATATATGATGGTGCTGTTTTAAACTCTGTTTGTTCAGACAAAAAAATTATGATAAATCCCCCAAACTACCATAAAAATGTCACTGGGTCTCTTCAGTTAATGGAAAAAGTGTTTGCGTGTCTTTATCCTGAGGGGGTGGTGAGTGACTAGCAGATGAAAGTCACAGTACCTGCCATCCTTACGGAAGAGCCCTTCCCACCCCCTCCGTGGGGCTGTGTAACCAGGTGTGTGAAGAAACAATATGGCAGCTCTTTCCTTCCTGCTGTTGTGAGGAAATTCACTGCTGGATAGTTTAAATATGTGGGAATTGATATTTGACTTATTTCACAGATGAGTCACTAAGCAGGTTTCTCATTGTATTAATAATAAAGATGTATGTATATATTTATATACAAATATTTATATATGTATGTATTTTTTGTACTATACCAAGGTATGTTAGATACAAACCGAATGCAGCTGAAAGCTTTCCCAACAGCAGCATTAAGTTTCTACTTTGGTCTTAGTTACAATTCTCCCTACGAGTGTATTCCGGTTGTTTTAGGGCAAAAAATGGACAAATCTGTGCGCTGGCTGGCTGCACAAAATATCCAAACCATAGACCCCTCTGTGAGCCTGTACAGCAAAAATATTCAAGCACATTTTTTTCTATTGGCATTCTGCAGGTGGCAGGTTATAGCAAACACTTAAGTCTTAGTCACATGCACCCATAGGTCAACCCCCTATGGGTGCTGCAGGTTTTTGGGTTGTCTCGGCCCATATAGAGGGTTGTAGAGACGAGGGGCTGCATCTGAAGAGAAGCACAGGTGTGTCTTGAAGTTCCCTTGAAACTGGTAGCATAGACTTTATATACAAATAGACGCATCATTCTGGGCTCTGGAGTGAACCTGCAGCGCCGCCATTTTGGAGAGGTCGACTTAGCTAGGCTACATCCTCAACCATGTCTTTTGTTTGTGCATCCTTCAGATGCAACAACCTGCGCGCTTTTGAGAGTAAATCCTGTGGGTAAAGAGTAAATTACCTCTCACAAGAAAGTTCTAACAATATCGTTGTTATTAGAGCATTTATAAGTGTATACAATCGTAAACAATGTTACATGGCTAACAAAAAAATACTAACTGCAGAAACTGTTCCTCCATCGTATGATCTTTTGCTATATTTTTTTATCTTTTTTCCATTTCCACTTTCTGAGGTTTCCCAGTGACATAGAATTATAGAGGGGATGGGAAGCTGCAATGATTCCTGAACAAGTTTAGAACATGCACACGTCGGTTCAGCCAGAATTATTTGAAGCTTTTCTTCAGCTCTGTCAGAACATCAAGGTTTTTAAGGATATTCAGAACATTTAATACTATTGTTGTCCCTGGACAGGTGGCAATTTGTTTGTCTCAAATCAGTAAAGTAAAAAAAAAAAAAAAACAATCTAAACATAAATATGCAGTAGACATGTCCACATCATAAAAAGAAAGTGATTATTCGAATGTAATTTCTAAACGTAAAGCCAGTGCTGAATTTTTATTTTATAGTTTGATTGGTTTAGCAAAATGGTGCAGAGATGATACGTTTTCTTCTTTCTGTCCCCTTTCATTTTCACCAAAAACTAGAATGTTATGTAATTTATTGTTGTGTGCAATTTGAAATAAATAAATAAATAAATAAAACAAGTGGATCAGGAAACGTACACGATGAGACTGCCTCCCTGTCAGCTGCAGACATACACCGCTTTGATGTCAGAGGAAGATCTCCCATCCCCATTTGCATGTGTGACATTTGCATTCATGTGACCACAGCTACTGTCCGCCTGCTTTGGTGGTCTTGTAGACAATATCCTGGATTTGTTGTCAGAAAAATCCTAAAGAAACTTTCCTGTGAAGTGTGTTGTCATCCTTGGATCAGAGCGACCATCTGCTTCACTTGCAGAACAATGGTGGGCTGGTGGTCTCAGTGAAGATGGTCAGAGCAGCAGAACGTCTGATGCATCAGAACTCTACAGAGAAAGCTGTCAGTGTGTCCATCTTTTTGTTCCAGCTGAAATTGGTTCAGAAAGTGTTGTAATCAGGAAGCAGATCATTGAGTTCAGGATTGACAACCACAATTTTATGTCTCATTCTTTCTGTGTTGTATAAAATAAGGCTGCAGCACATGACAAAATGAACTACCCTTTCAGCTTAGTTTGATCTGTAAATGTCAACCATGTCTTTTTTTTATCTTGTTTTATGCTGGAGAACATACCCTTGTAGAACTACTAAAGATATTCTATTTATTTATATGTTTCAGATATTATTAAGTCATGTTTTTGAAAGTTGTAGGAGAAATTATTTGTGCTTATTAAAATAAATGAAACAGTATTTTATTAGATTGCTTACCAAATGTCTGATTTTGTTACAATTTCTTTTAATATTTTTTCTCACAATTATGGCTGGTTAGTTAGATCTGTGAATCCTATCATTATATTTTAGTTATTAATGTTTTGAAAAATTAAAATATATTTTTAATTAAAATTCTTTTTATTAAGATGACACAACCCATGTCTAATGTTGTTGGAAGTTTTTCTTTTTAATAGTTTTTGGCTCCTCAGCACCACAGAAAAAGAAAGAAAATAACAAAAAGTAGTCATTGAAATGAACTGTCAAACTTGTTTTGCTTAATAAATTATTTCCTCTTTTATCAACATGCCAATACATATGTCAGATTATATTAAAAACATAATAAAACTGTTTTTTAATCCTCATTAAAAACAGTAGCACTGGAGGCGCACTCTTCAGTATGGCAGCGCGTCGAGACGTCACCTCCAACAGGCGGCGACAGTCCGTGAGGAGCCTACCTGTATTGTGTCTATGGCTCGTACAGCCACCTCATAAAAATGGAGGTTGTGGTAAGTGTGCACTCCTGTGCAGCCTGGCTGTTAGTAATTAGGGACTTAGGCAATCACAGTGTAGTTTTGTGTTAGCATCCTACAGGCGTCCTACGGGTATCATAGGTGTAAGGAGCCAGAACTCGTACCTTAACTACTGGAGTGCGGCATAAGGGCACTGTACGACAGTGTACTTCACAAGTGCATATAACTTCCATTAGCCCTTCAAAATACTTCACAATACTCACATGCACAAAAATGGTACGTTCTATTTTCATGACCTCCCATAAGGTGGTTCCTTGGGGCCGAACAGACCTTAAGGAAACTGCAAGACACCCCTGTGCTCCTCTTATAATGCAGTCGTGCAACACCCATGGGGTCAACTCCTTTACTGCTGAATGTGACCAGGGCTTTATATAGATGACTACATTAGCACACTGGGATGTTTTAGAAAAGGTAATCGACCAGTTTTGTCAAAAATAGTTCTCGATGAAAACAGCGTTTCTTTTTACTGTCATAGTTTTTAAGTTACACAACCACTTTACATCATTCATTTGTATTAGCACACATAAAATAAACCAAAATGAACAAAAATAAAGAGTCTAAAAAATGAAGACTGCAGCTCAACAGTAAAATAAACCCTACACAAGCATTTGTTAGCTTTCCTGAGTCTTTCCCGCAAAAACAGAAAAGTTATACCGGTTACCCATAAAAACACTGTCTTTATACAAAATATTCCCATGTCCTTGTACCCGACATCTGCTGTCCATGTGTGGATGGAAAGTGGCATATGTGCTGATGCATAAATATTGTAACATTAGAGTAGACTGCAGGTGTGAAACACTGCTGTACTAAAGCCGTCCTGCACGGAAAGTTCCAGGAGCAGCTGAAATAATAAGAAATCTCATTTTGCAAAGTCATGCATGGCTGTTTTAGCCTTTCATGATCTTTTCTTCTTTAAAGACAGACTCCAAGAAGATAAGAAAATCGACAATGCGTTGCAAATTATCATGCACATTGCATTTAAGTGTAAAAAGATAAAATTGTTTGTTTTGTCAATTAAACTCACAGATGATATTGTGTCTCCGGGCTCTTTAGATCATTGAAATCAATCTCTGCTGAAAGGAGGACAAGGAATGACAACCTTGAATATTTCACAAAGACCTCGGCGTGATCATCGTACTATTAAGAGATTTGTGTCTGATTCAGAGCACACACGGTTTGGTGCAGATAAAGGCAAAATGAGGAAAGTTTCTGTATATGAAGCTGATGCCCCACCAACATCAAGATTTATGATCTTCCAGAGGCTGCAGTTACACAAAAAACTTATATTGCCACCCTTCTATTGTGAAAATGACCTGTGAAAAGGATGTGGAGTTTCTTGCTGATCATTTTCTTTCGCGGTAGAAAAAGAAGAAGCGTGTTTTCTGTGACAAAATCATCTTCAAGCATGGCAATGCACCATCTCATGCTGCAGGAATACATCTGCATCACTGGCTCCTATTAAAAGGAGATAAACTGATGCTGTGGCCTCCATCCCCCCCTGACCTCATCCCTATTGAAACCTTTGGAACATCCTCAAGCCAAATATCTCTGAGGGTGGGGGGCAGGACATCCAAACAGCAGCTCTGTAAGGCTTTTCTGACATCCAGTAATGAGAAATTCAAGCAGAGACTCTCCAAAAACTTACAAGTTCAATGGATGCAAGAATTAGGAAGCTCCTACAAAGTAAGGGTTCTATGTTCAAATGTAATTTGAACTATTAAGAAATTTTTGGTTAGAATAGCTTTAGATTTTTGAAAAATAGTTATTTCTAGGAGGTGTGTTCAATAACATTTAATATATATTCTAATGGCTGGTGACTTGAAAATAATGCTGACTGTCATTTGCATTGAGTATTTAGAAAAATATTAGAAAAATCTTATTTGAACAATCATGTATGTATAGACATGTAGAGACATGTATGTCTCTGATGTATATCAGAGCTGCTGCCGGCCGGCGATCCACCCTGTGGGCGCCCAGCTGTCGCCCGATTTCATATTGGTGTCATCCCCGCCTCATCCCCGCCTGACACTGGACTGAGACAGTGCGACCTCAGAATGTTCCCGGTCGGCCACTGATCGATGTCAACTTTTAGAGAAAAATCATCCAGTCGCTGTAACACTGCAACCTTTTCTTAAAACCTCCATGGCCACCGCTCGGTGTGTAAAATGCGACTGCCACCTCTTGATTACAAATGCCGCCGTGTGGTCACCTGCAATATTTGCTGAAAATCTTGCACTTAGGTCACTACGTGGAGACATTTTGGGAGAAGTGACCAGACCTGTGGCTTTAGCTTTAGCCACAGGTCTGACATCACACAGCTGACATCACAGCTCTTATTGGCAGAGAGGTTTTTTGTTCATTATTATCTCTTGTATTGTTGTGAGAAAAAGTTCAAAAGAGGGAATAAATGTAAATATTTGATTGACCTATTGATGAAAGAGAAGGTCAGAGCATACTCAGCTCTAGTTGTCAGTGCCATGCCAGACATTTTATTTTGAAGAAGAGTGTTAATTAGAAATTGGGCTTTAGTTTGATTAAAAGTTGATGTTTTGGAAGGAAACTGTCTTTTGAAAACGTAGAAATGAGTGTTGCAGTTGAGGCTTTTTTACTGTACATCTACAAATATTTTTTAAAACAAAAGAAATTAAAACAAATTTCCTACAGAAAAAGTTAGAATAGATAAAAGGTAGAATTGAAGCAGCTGATGTGTTTTAGCTGAAATGTGTTTAACCCACTTCTTAAAGTAACTGTCAAGTCTTCTGTGGTTGATGGCGGAGTTGCCATAAGTTGCTAGGTGGTGTTAGACCAATAATTACATAGTTGGGTCACGTGCTTGTAATTGCAAAAGATGCAGTACGATCAGGAAATTATTTTGGGATTGCTGTGTCCCGCTGTGGTCTGTAGGAGGGGCAGAGCTGGCTTGGATGGCAGCCGTAGCTGACTGGTGAGAAACGGTTGGTGACATGAGCTCTAATGTTGATCAAAAAAGCTTTCAATGATGGGAAAAAAAGTCACAGAATTTTGACCTGTGAATTTTCAAAACATACTTTTCAGACAAATCTCAAGAAATGCAGTCAGAGCATTGGTAACAATTCCCTTAGATCTTTTTATGGATAAATCCATGGCTTAACTATGGGCACTGTGTGAGTTGGCTTGATGTTGCACAGCTCATATCCATCATAACAACATGGCATACAGGCTAGTTTTTGCCTCAAAGACACTGATTAAGCTGGATTGCTTGGACTGCTCAGCTGCTTGTAAATGTTTTCTGTGATGAGCTGCAGCAGTTACACCCATAATTAGTCAGCGCTGCTCCAGCCTTGTTACACGAGAAATAAATTACTGCAGAGTGCATTTAAAAACAGGTGCTTTGCTTAAATGGATGTCACCTGAGCAGAACTAGCAACATCTGATACAATTTTACCCCCCAAATGTTTTTGAGACGCTGGTGTGATTTCTTCTCTGCAGAATTTGAAAGTTTTCTAAACATCTTTATGAATGCTCCACTTATCTCTCTCTCTCTCTCTCTCTCTCTCTCTCTCTCTCTCTCTCTCTCTCTCTCTCTCTCTCTCTCTCTCTCTATATATATATATATATATTTATTTATTTACTTTTTGCTTATTATTTGTTTGCTTATTGCTGACCAAGTGCGACTCTGAGCACAGACATCATTAGACCAGATTCCCTATTTCCTATATTTTTTAATCATTGCTCTGTTTTGCCCCAACAGCATTGGGACGTTTTTCACAACTGTTGGTCTGACCACTTCACTGAAAAGACAGGCTAAGGCCAAAGGTTACCGGATGCCCTGTAAAGATTCATTATGATCAGATTGAAACTAAAAAAAAAGGTTCTGTATGAGCTTCAAACCATTAACACTAGAGTCTTTGCTCCAGAGTTATTTTTCTAATTGTACTTTTTTGTAACTGTTTACCATTTATCGTAATTTCAACGGATTCTGACGCAGAGAAAACAGCCTCGCTGTGCACATCACCCCAAAGCTGCTTTTCTCTATTTCAGAATCCGTTGGAAGTACAGAAAACCGTTGAAGAGTTACACTAGCTCAAAGTGTGTGTGTTATTTGTTGCCGCTGGTAACATCTTTAACTCTAACTACTTGGTTCTTACAAAATAAAGCACAGACATTTTCTTTCCATTTTTTAGTAGAACCTGTTATTTCATTTCATTTTTTTCTTTTTCATTCAAGTGTTCACAGGCTTTACTTTTTTCTTCTTTCCAGAGTTCTCACATATGGTAGAATTAAAGATGACAAAGACAAGTTCCGACACCATCGTGCTATTAAATGTATGGGAAGTCCTTTGTTGCAGGAGAGTAGGACTGTGGGGAGAGGATACAGCCTCCAGTCGGAACCCCGACCCTACCACAAATCTCTTTTCCTTTATTGAAGCTCTTCAGATTGAACTCCCTCCTCCTTACCAGCTGTCTCTTTTTGGTTCAGGTGGATTGTTTTTCAAGGGGCCAGTTGTGTGTATGTGACTGTGTCACTGGGTTCCCCCTTTCAGGTTGTGATGGACTTTGCAGATTGGGGTGGTGATCAGTGGTGGGAAATAGAGAGAGGGGAGGAAATAAAAGGAGAAAGCCACAACTGGAAATTTGATCAAGTTTACCGGAGGAAGTTTTAATGAAAGAGTCAGTCTTTTCTTTCTATTTCCTATTTCGTTTTGTTGTCTCAGATTGCTGCTTCCATGGTTACATCCATTTATGTAACTCCTCACTGTCTCTCACTATGATGCCAAATACGCACATTCTTTCTGCAAATGCTGGAACAATGGAACTGCAAATGCAGGACTGGGAACAGCCCGATTTGTGCACCACAAATTAAGCGGCGGGCGCATAAATATAAACTCTGGGGAGGTTGTCGCATCAACAAATCAGGGATTCAACTTTGGGCATGTGACGTTTTCATTGACAGCAGGTAGAAATCACATCCAATATGGTGGATCAGATGTCCTGGACTTCCATTCATTTTCTTAACACGCTGTTTCCGTTTCCGAGCAGCAGGGTTTCTTGAATCCATCCCAGATACTGCCTTGCTTTATTGAACCTATCGTGACGATCAGCATATACAGTGGGTACCCCCAGACCCCCTTCAATTTGTCACTCTGTGTTATATTGCAGCCACTTGCTATAATCATTTAAGATCATTTTTTCCTCATTAATGTACACACAGCACCCCACACTGACAAAAAACACAGAATTTTTGACACTTTTGCAGATTTTTTAAAAAAGAAAAACTGAAATATCACATGATCCTAAGTATTCAAACCTTTTGCTGTGACACTCATACATTTAACTCAGGTTCAGTCCATTTCTTCTGACCATCCTTGAGATGATTCTACACCTTCATTTGAGTCCAGCTGTGTTTGATTCTACTGTTTGGACTTCATAAGCCACACACCTGTCTATGTAAGACCTTACATGTCAGAGCAAATGAGAATCATGAGGTCAAAGGAACTGCCTGAAGAGCTCAGAGACAGAATTGTGGCAAAGCACAGATCTGGCCAAGGTTACAACAAACATCTACTGCACTTAAGGTTCCTAAGAGCACAGTGGCGTCCATAATCCTTAAATGAAAGATGTTCGGGACCAGAACCCTTCCTAGAGCTGGGCGTCCGGCCAAACTGAGCTATTGGGGAGAAGAGTCTTGGTGAGAGAACTAAAGAATAATCCAAAGATCATTCTTGTCAAATCTACATCAATGAGAGTTTAGTCAGCAGTGTTTTTATGGAGAGTCGCCCGCAAAACTGGAAGTTGAAGGTGGAAGCACTGACTGTATGAGTGTAAGGCAGACTTGTATAAACCTAGCAACAAATGAGGGCTAAAATCTGATTGGTTAGAAACTTTCATGTGAAAGAACAGTCTGACAGGAGAGCAGGGCTGTGAGAGAAGCTCACAGAACAGTTGAATGATCTCAAATATATTTTATATATATCTTCCCTAAAGAGTTGAAGCTGTAATAGCTGCAAAAGGTGGATCCACATCATATTAAACTCTCTATGGTTTGAATAGTTTGGCACTTTGATTAATTCGTGAGTCAAGGCACGTGAGCCAATACTTTTGGTAGTATAGTGTATCTTTCCTAATGCGTCTGTTTAACCAGAGCATTTACCAGATCATACCCACATAGACACAGACCACAAGCAAACATTCTCAACAATCGTTTGTGTGACACATTTCATATGATCAACCAAAGTGTGCAACCAGAAACTGCTTCCCTCCTATAGCTAATAGTAGTAGTTGGTGGTGAAAACAAAGTACAGGTCTTTACATTTATCATATGAGTCTTTAATGGTTTGTTTGACTGGACTTTCTTTAGAACAGGATTTTGATCTAGTTTGACCCTGAAGTGACCCTTTCAGCTCCAACCTTAATTTAGACTACATTTATAATAAACTATAGACTTGAGAGCATCCTGTTATTATTCTGAAACAATGTTGACTGCCCACTTAAGACAGTTTCATTTATGCCATGAGACAGACAGACAGTACTTCTGTGTGTTTTCTGTATTCTGTTTTCATGTATGCGATGCCAATGAACAACCCTGAATGACAAATTATTGTGACCCACCTTTACTCTCTGCCTACAGAAATGTTAAACAATGGAACGGCTCTTCTCCCTCTTTCCTCTTGATGGATAAAAACCACCTTCAAAACCTAACAACTACTAATCAAAGTAGAGAAGTGAGTAAACTGTCAGCGGCCCAGAAAGGTGCAATGAAAAATAAAAGGCCAAAGAGATACAGCCAGAAGCCCATACCTGAAGTATAGGCATACTTGTTTTTAGCACTGGAAAGTTCTAAACAGAGGAGATACAGTAAATACCAGCAGAGCTAAACACCAACTCCTGGTTGACAGAACAGTCGCTCAAGACTGCAGCTCACGACACACCAGTCTGTGCACAGCCTGGATTGATTAGAAGAAAGCCTATGACTCAATGCCACACACCTGGATCACTGAATGCTTGGAGCAGTACAACATCAACAGGACTCTAAGAGCCTTCATAGGAAACTCATCGAAGTTGCGGAACACCCCCCCCACCCCCCACCCCCGTAAAGCTAATGGCAAGCCACTTGCACAAGTGTCCATCAAATGTTATAGTAGTTTTGAATTGTTTTGTAATGATGTAGAATATTCCTTGGCCAGGATCCTGGACACTAATAAAGTCATCATTCTTTTCAGATGCTAAAAATCCCACAGGATGATGAAGATATATTTTAACACCATATGTATATCTTAACTCAAAAACGTTTGCATAATATTGACAGAGAGAAAAAAAATACACACATTATTTCCGGTGTGATTCTTTAGAGTGTCTGACCCTACAGTGACCCTCCATTCTGTGGGCTGGATTTATGTCTTGTTTATGTAAGGGTACAATCCTCCGTCTATCCTGTTACTAGTCTGAACAATGCAGTTTGTCTTCAAGGATTAGTTTCATTTTACTCTATGTGCTCGTCTACATGCTTTCCTGGAAAATTCTGTAAAAAAAGGGATATGTGTGAAACTCTATATTGCTTAAAATGATCCAAATTGAACAGATTGTGATGAATTGCCATTTTTTAAATCAGAAAAGTTGATACCGTTTTTTTTTTCGTGTCTTCTGAACAGGACTGTGCTCTTTGCAAACAAATACAGTTGATTCCAGTGCTTCACAGAGAGGGTGATGAATGGGAATGGGTGGGTTTGAAATCAGTTCTGTCAGAGACTCAATGATAATGATAAATTTCATAATCTTGACAGTTAATAACTTAACACTAACTTTGTGATAGTCATTACAGCAATTAAGATGAAGTACATGATAGTGTGTGTTGACACTTGACAAAATCTAAAGATAAAGTTTATCAACTTTCTCTTATGAGAACTTCAGCCTTTTTTTGTTGCAGGTTTGTCAATAAATGCAACAGGATTGTTTTTCACTAATTCAAAAAAATATTGTTTTTATGACAGGTAGCAAAATTATGATTTTCCACAAGGACATGCTTACATGTGGACATAAAAATGACTCTGACGGACATTGAGACCGTCAACTCATGAAAGGATGGTGTTCATCACAGTTGCAACGAGCCGAGTTGGACTAATAAGAAGAAGACATGAAACCAAACTACGACATTTTGTTCAAGTCGTCAGGACTGCAGGACTAACTCTTAGTGTTCCATATTCATGCTTGTTCACATAGTTTGCCTGGATATGCCCCAATGTCTCTAAAACACACTTGTCATGGCAAAACTGAAACAGGGTTTACTTTGCTATAAAATCAGGAATGTGATTTACAAATGACTTTGATGCTGAAAGAAAATTCAGAAAAACAAAGGCACCACACAAGTAACTCCTCATTATCCAGTACAAAATATGCTTGCTTGTCTTTGACTATATAATTTTTTTGTTTCTAGAAAATAAACAGACATTTAAAATGTAAATTAAATTTAGGTTTGGGTTTAGCTGATATTTTAGATCTTTTGGGAGACCAAGATGGAAGAAAATGTAGGCCTATGCAAATTTTTCCTATGCAAAAAAAGAGCATTTCTACTAATTTGTTTTTCTACTGATAGCTGCCAGATGATGAAATGTGAACTGATAGACCAAAAGAGCGCGTCTGAGCTGCATGGGGCGAGGGGCAGGAAGTATGTCAGCTCACAGCATGAAAGAGGGGGTGGAGGATCTCCAAAGAATCTTTTTCTGATTTCCTGGCAAAATAAAACCTGTTTCCTCTATCATGACAGCTGCAGGATTCCTAGAATGTTGAATCTAAAGTCAAATGATGGAAGCTCTGGGAGACTTAAATGCTGGTCATACAAAGCAAAAGAAAAGGTTTTAAACGGAGCTGCGGAGAAGATTACATTTGGAACTTTATTAAAAAAAATTAATTGAAAGAGATGTATCAAACCAAAAAAAGACTATTATCTACTATAATCTACACTACTCTTGACTATAATCAGGCTGATTATTATTTTTTAGTCATCAGGGTTAAAGAATCAAGATTTGAAATCCATCATGTAATTTAGAAAATAATGCGTTCAACATTGTGACCCTAAAGTTTTTGTTTTTTTTGGTTAAAATATCCAAACTAAACAAAAAAATAGGGACACTTGGCTTCATTTATCTCATTTAAATGTTTTTCCTACAAAAATATATTTAAAATAAATAGTTTTGTGTTGAAGAAGCAGCCTGGAGCTGCTTATTCCACACTGTCCTGTGTGATTTACCATTTTATTATTCATTTTGTTTGAAAGAAATTATTAATTTATAAATATGGAAGAAGAATTAAATCTCAGTTTTAATGAATCATGAATGTCATCTGTTTCTAATGGTAGATCATAGAATTAAAAACAGAGAATAAAAAACCCGTTCTTTGTATAATCAGAGTTTGTGACTTCATTGAGGATGAAGTGTCTGCTGAAATGGTCAAAATGTTCAACAAACACATGATGTAGGTATTTAGCCATATCCAAGCCCCTGATTGGTCAAAGTTCAAGGGGTTTAACTTTCAGTTGCTGCACTTTTTGTATGTAGAGCCAGTGGCGGTTCTGATGCAAATGACAGTATGGGCGAGCCACACCAGTAACGCTCCTCAGTATTATAACCCAAAAACATTCGATTCAAATATTTAACAAAAAACGTTTATAAAAATTACAACTAGAAGCTTGTAAATCCTCACAGCTTATGGGACTGTTATAAAAAAAATGCTAAAAGTAAGAATAACTATTCATCATTCATTCATTCATTTTCTATACCATTTTGTCCCTTTCGGGGTCAAGGGGCTGCCGGAGCCTAACCCGGCTACTCATGGGCGAAGGCGGGGGACACCCCTGGACTGGTCGCCAGTCTGTCGCAGGGGCCACAGTCACACACTCATGCACACTCACATCCACACCTAGGGACAATTTAGAGTGACCAATTAACCTATGAAGAAGTAAAAATAACTATTTTAAGGAAAACATCACACATATGTTTTATTGAGGTTTACACTATATAAACCCTATATACCACTAGTGCAACTAGAAGCTTTACAATTCTTGTAGATTATCAGGTTGTCATTAAATGACTTGAAATTGAAAAAATAGCAACTCTTTTAAGGATAACACCACACATATATTTGTGTGCTGTGGTGTTTAATTAAACCCTGTTTGCACATGGATCCACACGTCTCAGTCTCTTCCTTGCAGAAGACTACGCCTGACAAGGATCCAGCAACAAGTTTTGCTGCCATGTTGTTGGAGCACGGACGCCAACTACAACATCTGACAGCCGCTACGGATGCCATAATGAGTCGCCTACAAAGCCTCCCTGAAGCTAATCCCAGGTACACTTCTCCTACCGCTACTGGGGAACCATCAGCAGCCGGCCCATCCACCACCTTGTCCCGGCTAGCTCTTCAAATTCAGCAGTAACCGGACTCACTGTTACGGTTTCCTCATAAAGTGCCAGTTCTTCCTACATCAGCAGGCTCATCAATATCCCACCGATGAGTCCAAGGCATCCCTCTTATGCTCGCTGTTATCGGGGGAGGCGCTCTCTGAGGTTCCGAACCCTTGCCGCCCAAATAAAGTGGTCGAAATGTGGACTCAAAACTGTCTACCGCCGTGGGCTTTCTACTGATCTACAACGAGAACTCGCTTGCCGGGATCAAGACCTGAGTTTAGAACAATTGATTGCCCTCACCATAAGACTGGACAATCTTCTCTGGGTTGGGAAACCTAACCAGGGCAAAACCGAACTCTCTTCTGTGCCTGCCACGTCAAAGCACCAGATCTCGACTGCCAAACTGTATAATTTGTTCCGTGGCTTGTTGGTGAGTTTCTGAATTGGTGAATTTGTTTAGTGGTTTGCTGATGTTTTGTATCTTAATGTAAACGTGTATTGCACCTCTCGGCCACCGTTATTTTTCACCTTCAGATGATGAGAACTGGTGAGCTGCGTTAATCTTATTAAAGAAACAAAATATTGAAGGATTTTTTTTCCCCCTCGTCCTTGCCGCCCCCTGGAAAATGCCACCCAAGGCAACTGCCCATGTCAAAAACCGCCACTGCGTAGAGCGTAAAAACATACTTAACAACTTGGGTAGTGACACATGAACACAAGAGTTTTGAAAGTGAAAGCCTGAAACACCCATTTATATTTGTTTAGATAGAATTAAAGACTTTTAATGGAAAGTGGTTGCTTGAACGTGGGTTCCTGAGTCCGTTGTGCACGTAGTTTTAGAAGAGGGGGTTTCAGTTAGGAGAATGAATATCGGACAAACAAGTGTTAACATGCTTGCTTGTAGGAAAACTGTGGTTGTGTATAAAAATATGGTTGCAATACGAGTTCAAAAGTGTGAGCTACAGTGCAGCATTTTGCTATTTTTTTTGGTTGTTTTATCAACTGTTGGTGTATTGGAACAAATAACGTTTTCACTTACATACAGTAATTGTTTCATTATGCATTTCTTGTACAGGCTACATTTGACAGAATGTTTGGATGTGCTATTGTGTCAATACTCTTTTAAAGGGCTTTATTTCAGAAAAAATACGTAACTCTCACAAAATGTGTAGGCTTGCCTGTGAAAAATAGATTCCAAGCACGGACTTGGTGCAGTTTAGCACACTCAAGGTTCAGGCATGCCACATTCCAAAGAGTTTAGTGCTATGAAGATTGGAGGTTCTTTTTTGGTTGATACCAGTGACTCTCCATTGAAACACTAACAGACCTGTGCCTTTTTTCTTTATATTTATCTGGTGCAAACTCTTTCTATCTGTACCACTATTTTGTTGCTCAAATACAAGTTTACTCTATTTGCGTTGCTCCTCGGTCATGCTGTCTCTCCACTCTCTCTAAAGGTCATAGCTAATAAGCATAAAACAGCAGATCTGGTTTTCACCATAACTTATGGCAAAACTGGAGCGCTGTGTCACTGATGTTCATGTGAACCATGACTGTGACCAGGAAGAAATTTGTTAGGCTTAGGAAGCCCTTAGGAAAATGGAGTGTCTTCAGGTCAACATAGCTCATAAACGTCCCTTCAGGTCTCTCAGAGGTGAAGACTCGCTTCTGGTTCATTTAAGGAAGTCATCATGAGTTCTGGGTTAACTTCACAGAGAGTCTCACACTCTATTCAAAAGTGCCAATGAAGTCTACTCTGTTTTTATTGAATGAAATGATTCTGTGCTACTCCTTTAAGTAGAATGGGTTGATCCTGGGATTACAGAAGCCACAACAGTGAAAAGGCAGAAAAGATCATGGTATTTACTTGTGGTTTTTAAAAACTTTTTTTTAACTTTCAATCAGAAGTTCTTGAACTAATCTTATTGTCAATGGCTTCAGGAGGGCTTAAACATATAAGGAAGTTTGAAATAAATAAAGATCTCATGAAGACGTGCTTAGGTTGAAGTACTCCAGGAGGATGGAAGCCAAATCCATCACTTCCTCATCCTCTCTGTTCTGCTAAAGTCTGCCGCAGTCATCAATCCCTCACTTCTAGAGAGCCCCTGAAGAACTCTTTCCAGAATTTCTTCGTGTCCTCCTGCTCACATCCTGCCTCGGGACCATAACCACTGATGACCTTCAACGTCACAACTTCAACTTCCAGCTTCTGACTCATCATAACATTTTTAGCAAACTCCTCGGTTAGGATCCCTCCCACTCCCTTTTCCATCCACACCATGGTAAAGCGGCATGAACTTGGTTCCAGTCAATACGCCTTGCTCCTTTTCCATCTGGTCTTCTGAACACTTTTCTTTTTTCCATCACTTCAGCAAACTCCTTACTTTTCCCTGTCAAAGTCTGAATATTCAAACTTCCTGTTTTGTTTTCTCTCTTTGCTTATAGTAGAAGCATGTGTTTCTTCTCTCCTTCAATCAACAGTAGTTCAATTTCCAGCAGCACACAGTAGGTTAACAGCTTCAGTGGTGGTCAAGGGAAACCGGGCCATAAGCAATCTGGTTTTAGGTTCTCTTTGTGATTCACATTGAGAATGGCTTATGTTTTAGGTCAGATGCAACCCTCTGCATTTATTGGGACCGTTGTGGTTGCACGTGCCTCATTAATAAACTAAAAATACAATCTGATTTATGCTTAAAAGCTTTTGCATCATAGCAGCATAAAGCTACAGTCATTCTCAACAGTATAACAGAGTTAAATGGAGTAGAAGTATTGCACTGAATATTATGGTTAAAATTACACGTGGGTTTGAATGATCTGTGTAAGGAACGGTCCCACATATCAATTACTTAAGGAGATTTCAAACATTTATGGCCCATTTTCTGAACCCCTAGAGTACTTGTGCAGATTGCATATCACTTACCTCACTTCTACATTTATTTACCGCTGGGATATTTGACTCTACTAGGAAGTGTTTTAAGCTAAAAAGAGAATTCAACTGGACAATGGGCAATAAAATTATGGTAAGAAGCACAACTCAACAGAATCCATGGGGAAAAGAACATAGACTGAACTCAAAGAAGCTCAAAGATAACATGGCTTAAATTGTAGACCTTGTCAGTTCCACTCATGACAGATCCTAAAATTCTTTGACCAGAGAACAGTCCAATCTAAACAATTGTTCAAGGGGTCACGGGACGAAAATGGAAAAAGATTAAATAAGGAGGTAAGCAGGTAAAAAAAAAATAAAAAACACTTACTAAAGTAGGATGATTTCATGTATATTGACTCAAAAAAGCACAAAGAGCTGCACAGTGGTGTGGTGGTTATTGCTCTTGCCTCACAGTGAGAAGGTCCTGGTTCAAACACCAGCTGGGCCTTTTTTTTTGTGTGAAGTTTGACTCCAGCAACAAATGAACCCAAAATGAATTTAGCAGGTTCAGAAGAGTTAAGAAAATAAAATATACAACCCTTTATAAAGACTTTGTTGAGTTTTTTGGTTTCTCTTCCATTTGTTGGCACCTTGCAGCATTCCATGTCTCATTTGCCTGTAAAATTCTCAGCAGGAGTTTGTTTCACCTCACCTCCACGTGGGCCTAACTTTCTCCACACATAGCATTCACCCAGAACTTCACATGACCCTGCACTTATATGAATTTCTGCATTGCTACATTGACTTTTACAATGGACCGTCACACATCTAACGTCCAGCCAATATGTGTTTTTTCAAGAACCAAATCGGCTGTGCAACATTTCATTTATGGAACTCGAAGCTCTTAGGAAGCTCTTATCCTCTGAGAAAGAACAAACCAAAGATGTGCACACTTGGGAGACATTTGAGTTTTAATGCTCTTCAGTTACCCCGCCTCTGTTTATCTTAGCCTTGCAGTTTCCAGCAGGAATTGTCAGAGTGCACAGCTAACATAGCAACGACAGAGACATCTATGTGTTCCAAAATAATTTGAATTCATGTTTCTAGAAATCCATAAATTGAATCTCTAATCTTCAGAATACATGTCAATGAAAATTACTACACTTATTTTCTTTACAAAACAACCAGCAAGTAACTCTTATGGTAACTCTTTAGATCCTTTTTGACCTAAAATTGTATTAAATTAACTTAATTGTTTTGTTGTTGATGGCTTTAACTAATAAAGTGCACTGGAAAAAGTTCAATTTAAGTGCACTACAAGTGTTCTGAGTCGATACTTGAACGTGAGGCAGTAAACTTGAATTTACTTTTTATGGAATACCTTTATATTCTAAACTTATAATGTTTCAATTTAGTCTAAAGAAGTATCCAGTTAGTACTGTCTACACTATGTGTTCATGGTGTATGGTAGACTTGCTATACTTATACTCAAGTATACTTCACAAAATAAACGTCGGATTTGCTTCTTTTCGCTAAGGGTCTTAGCAGTTCTCTAATCAACATTTGTGTTTTTGTTTGTGAAGGGGTTTCATGAGGCCTAAGAATATTTACTTTGATGTTAATTTTGTACAAAAGTGAAGCCACTGATGATTACTCAGGAACGTAAGACAACTTGAACTTAAATGCAAAAATGGTTTGAGTCGGAACACAAGCCTCAGAAGCCATTAGAGAATCCATCAAAGGATAATGCTTTCCTTGTGTGCTTGCAAACTGTAAACAGCTTAGATAACAGTTCTGCTTACATTTAAAGCAAAGCAGTCAACCATCAGCCTGCTGTATCACCCATTCATATTGATAAGAAAAAATCTCAGCTACAGTCCGTTCCATCAACATCATGTGACCATAAACTGCTCAGACTTGAACAAAAATGGGTAAAACACAGCATGTATCAGGGAATGAAGGAACGACACAAACACATTTCTTTAAAGATGCTTTCATAATGTTCCCTAAAACACTCTGAGATATTTCTTCTTGTGTTCAACCAGTGCAATGGCTCCACATTCATTAGCAGATGCTGGGACATGGATGTGCTGTGACACAATACAGGACACCTTGAAAAATCTGAGGCTGCATAGTGGTGTATCGGTTAGCATTCTTGCCTCGAGTCATAAAGGCCCTGGTTCAAATCCCAACTGGGTCCTTTCTGTGTGGAGTTTGCATGTTGCCCTTGTGCATGTGTGGGTTTTCTCCAGGAGCTGCAGTTTTAAAAATTTGCAGGTTTTCTCTGATTTCCTCAATTCACTTAAAACAAGCTAAAAATATTAAAACCACATATTCAAAGAAAAAGAACTGTAAATGATGTGAGGTGTTTCAGCATCTGTATGGTGACTGTGCTTCAGCCTGAACTTAAACATCATACAAAGTAAAAGGTGCTAAAAGTAACTACATCAACAGGATTTCCTCATTATCAACAAGAGTTCTAAGGAAATCCTGTGTTTGTTCATGAGCTTTGTAAATCTAAGGATTTTATTGTTTCATAATGCGTCACATTGCAGTTTGTCAAGTCTTTCAGGCACAAAGTTATCAGCCTCAGCCTAATGATACGCTAACAATTATGAGACAAGAGGCTGGTTTGAACCGACAGAAGTTCTTAGCTTCTGTAGTTTTGAGCACAATAGGATGATTATTTTTCAGTCAGGCCAAGGACAGTATGACAGTTTACTCTCAGGCCACATCCTTCCCCCTGTCTCCACTTTTGTCAGACACCTTTCATGGTGCTGAAGCTGCTAAATAAAGCAAGTGCAATGTATTTGTGTCATTTGTGCTTGTACAAACACAGTTTACAAAGACAAGTGCACAATAGATCAGCTAAAGCAAAAAATACATCCAAACAGGACACAGAATCAAGAAGGAACGACATTTTTTGATCCATAAGCTGAGTTTCAATCATTTTTAGCTGAGTCTGAGTCCACCGACAGAGAAAAACTCTTCATCACACTTTCCATGTTGTACGTGCGGTGGCCCAATTCACCCTGTCTTTATGGGTTACTGAACGGGTGCGTGGGACTCACAAGGTTCAGACTGCTCGACATAAAAGAGGTTGAAAAATTCTTAGCTTCAAGCAAACCAAAAACCACTTTACTGTGTAAAATAAGTATTCAGATCATCAACTATTCACTTTTGGACACTCTGAACTGCAGCGTTTAGTTATGTAGATATTCATAAAAAAACAAAAAGAGTCTTTGCATGCTTGATTGGCCGCGGAGAGAAAAAATCAGAGGTTAAGTCTATAAGTTAATCTATCAAACCGAAAAGGTACTCCGCTTCATATTGTTGGTAATTGCATGATTAGCTCATTTTGCATTTATTCTCATTTTCTTTTGCTAAAATATATTTATATATATATACATATATATATATATATATATATATATATATATATATATATATATATATATATATATATATATATATATACAAATATATATTTTTTAGCAATTTATTTTAGCAAATATATAAATATTTTTTGCCACAAACCTGGAAAAATTGATGAATGTTCAGCTGCTTTGAATTGAAAACAATGGAAAATTTAGATCAAAAGCTGAAAGTAAAACAGTGAAAAAAGAAATGAAAAATCATTTTAATAGTAGGCTACACTGTCTTTAAATTGATGTCAAGTCAACATATTTTCTGGGGCACATTGGATTATATAGCATTACAAAGGCACAACATCAATGCATAGTCTATTTTCAAACATATGTTATATCTAAGACACAATGTACTATGAGGTGCTTTAAGCAAGACAAAAATCACAGATAAGTCCATCAGTCAGTCAGACTTTATCAACTGCATTTCCAGTAACTCTAAAACTTGTTGTGACATTTACACATTAGTAGCATGAGCATATTTAAAATACCTGGTACTCTAAACCTGGTTTGCAACGCGTAGAATCAGTCTGATACCGCTAAAACAAATGTTACTGTGACTATGCTGACTCCCAACCTTGTTAGTTACGTAAACAAACACAATCTGACACTGCTACAGATTAGCCACGTGATCGGAATAAACAATAACATCCAAACTTGCTTGAAACTTGAAAAAAAACAGCTCGGCAGTTTGGCAGAGCACTGTGTACTTCTGAATATCACTTCGACATCAGTAAGCAACATCAGCTCTGCACGGTGGTGCAGTGGTTAGCGCTCTAGCCTCACAGCAAGAAGGCCTCTTGGTTCCCCCAGCTGGTGGACCTGAAACCCCATCACCACTGGGGGACCCTTCTGAGTGGAGTTTGTATGTTCTCCCCGTGCATCCATGGATTTTTACCAGGGACTCCGGCTTCCTTCCACTGTCCATAAACATGCTTCATAGGTTCATTGGTTACCCTAGATTGTCCGTAGGTGTGGATGTGAGTGTGAGTTATTAAATTACACATTACGCCTCATTATTTTCAAGCAAGATTCTGTTTTTGGGTTTCTTTTTCAGGACTTAAACCAGACAACAAATAAACTCCAAAGCAGCACAACTCTGAGAGTCTGAACTCCAGCTGAGAGAATTCCGTCCAGAACATCCTTCACTTTTCTTCTAAAATCACTTCATACTTCTAAATGAGTTTCTGAAAAGGTTGTCACTTTAGAAATGACTTAGTATAAATATATATAGACAATTTAAATTGCTGGCATAATACTGATTTACTTTAATCAAGATAGATATAAAATGGTGGGACGTGTCAGTGTGTACGACAAAGACAAGTTGAGGAAGAAAGTGACGTTTTTAAAAAGGACTTGATTATTTGGACAGTTTGATTTAGTTGTCAATCATCTAACCAAAAATGTATGTGTTGTAGTGTTTCCAGGTTTGAACGATGAGTGTGTTAAGTATATTTTTGTTGGGAATGGTTGGCACAACTTCATTCATGTTTGTCTTTTTCCTGACCTCTCTGACCCCAAACGGTCACGGTAAATAGAGACTTTTAGAGAGTCTGGTTCTGCTGGTTTGTTTCTATTTTTCCATGTTAGGAAATAGTTCATGTTCACAGTTACACTGCTGCGTATTTATGTGATATAATGTGTTATTATATTTAGATGTGATTTAAGGCGCCATTTAAATCATCAGAATCACCAAATTAGATTAGAAAAACTTTGAATTGAAATGTCCCATCCATCCATATTCTACCAAGAGTTTAAAGGTTTGGATTGTGAAATTTCAGAGCTCTATTAGAACTGTTTGATGTGATTTGCATTAAAGGCCCAATTATCGAGGAATCAGTTCCTTGTCTGTGTTCACAGCTGCAAACGTGAGCATGGTCACTGATGCTGGGAAAACGTTTGAAAAAAGATTCTGCCTCAAAATAAGCCCACTCCCACCAATTACAGGGTGATTGCAGTTGCATGACCACTGAAACAGAGCAGAAACAAAAGCTGTCTCTTTGAAGTGTATACGAGTCGTCATCCATTTGGTTTAGACATTTACCTTTAAAAGAGAAGTTTTTCTCTCAATTGCTGTTAAAATGTCATTCATGAAGACACCTGAATCCGCCCCTCACAGCCAGAATCCCCGCTCACATCTGCTGACATGGTCATTAATAAGACCAACAGATCCTGAGTCAACACTGGGAGTGACGGCTGTAATAAGCAGCTTTTTTAAAGCCAGGCCCACATGGAGGGAAACTGCTGTTCAAAATGAATTCACCATTGAAGGGTTTGCTGATCATGACAAGAATGAGATTTTGTTTTAGATTTTTAAAAGAATAATAATACAAATGATGCCAGTGGTCCAACAAGCCAAACTGTTAATTAGTGGATCTGGATTCAGCTAAATCAATTTAACGTATTTTGATTATTTATTTTCATTTTATCTTGTATGACAACTGTAATTTAAAGGCACAGTAACTTACTCAAATGAAATTCATCCAAGCATTTTTTGAATAATTTCTGCAGGCAAAACTGCACAATTTATTTTATGATAATGTGAGAATTGTTGAGACTAAATAGTCTCACTGGATTTGTGTGTCCACAAATCTTGATCTGTAACTTGTGTCTTCTGTCTGTGTGTAAATCTGGGTTTTTGTGTACATAGTACAATCAAAAACAAAAAAATGTTACGATATGAAATACAATTTAAACACGCACAACTTGAAATGAAGCCAACTTAAAACTAACTATGAATTCAAAACAGTTCCTATGCATACAGATCTTTAATAAGTATGAACCAATCGCCTGTTACTCACAGACAACACCACATTGATGCACAGATCAGAGTTATGAGGACATGAGGGGTTCTGAGACTCTTTTCATATCTTCAGATTTGTGTGCAGATGATGCGTTTAAATGCTGATAGAATGCTGGGGCATCAGACTTTTCTAATCAGCCACTTGTGACCAATTTCTTGTAACAACTTTCTCTCTTTAGATAACTCACTAAAAAAGATGCTTTCAAAGAAAGTACTGAGTTAATTGATAAGTCATAAGTGATATTAGTGATTTGATAAGAAATATTAAGGATCACCTTGAAGAAGGCGAATATTACAAGTATTAATAGTATGAACATAACTGACCTTAGGTTTTTGTGTTGAGAATGCTAGAAATAAACAACCACATAAGTTAGAACCTACTTGTTGTTCTTATTTCCTTCTAAAAGTTGTGTTATTGCTGGGTAACAGAGGAAACGGCTCTCCGGTGTTGTTAAAGACAGCAGGTGGCTGAAAAAGAAAGGAAACGTTTACCTCAGATTCTGGTCAAGGACGGTGACTTTATAAACACAGAAGAGGTCAAAGGTCATGGCTATAAGTTGGTGAGAGCCCGAAAGGTTAACAAATGGTTTTGTCCAAATCTGGCGGAGAAGATTAGTCAGAGGTCAAACTCTGACCCCATTTCACTCAAGTTTTTTAGTTTTTTTGTTAAGTAAGGATGAGCTGCAAACTAAATGATTGATAGTCTCGGAGGAAATGGGTTTCAGTAACATTTCTGTTGCATGTGCACTGATCTAGACATGGCATGAAAAAAACTTTTAGTTTATTTCTCAGTTATGTAGGGTGAAAATCAGCCCAAAGAAATGTCTCACTCGTTCTCTTTAATTGTTTCTTTCTTTCAAGTTCAGAGTCACTGAGGTGAGCTGGTGTCTGTCTCAGCTGTTACTGAGTCGAGGTAAAGGTGCAATCTGGACAGGTGTCCACTCCATCGCAGGGCACCAATCACTTCTAAGCACCAATAAGAGTCACAAATACCATGAAAGTCAGAGGAGCTGTGGGCAGGACCACAAAACAAATACACTGCTTTTACAACCCCCAAATAAATGAAGGCATTGCAATGTTTTTTTGTTGTTGTTATTGAATGATTTCAGGTTTAAAGATGATTAAAATCACATTTATAAAGAAAAATGGTCATATACATTTAGGATTATTGATTAATTGATCCCTTGTAGAAAAATAAAACTGTAAAAGCTAAAAATGTGACTGAAGGCTGTTTTTGTTTGGTTTTATTTAGTGTCATGTGAGTTTTGCACTTTTGACAATAATTAATAAGTAGGTGAAGTGGACATACTGGCACTGCCTGTCGTAGTATCAGCTAACTTTTGCATCTGGCTTCTAACTGACCTTAACAATAAAAGAAACTGGAAATGAAGTAAAGTAGCAAATAAATGGACAAATAAATACTATATATACAAAAATCTGCAATCAAGTGTCTCTTACTGTGTGTCCACATTGCTCCCAACCCCCATCAGTATTATTATCAAAATGTTTCATCAATCCGTCTTCAGAGCCGACTGAATCCCTTTCATTATAGCAGGGTTGCTGGAGCCTATCCCAGCCACTGTTGGATGAAGGTGGGTACACCCTGGACAGGTTTGCCAGTCTGTTGCAGGGCCACACAGTCAGAATTAGGAACACAAATTAACCTAGAACGCATGTTTTTGGACAGTGGGAGGAAGCCTGAATGCCCAGAGAAAACCCACGCATGCACAGGGAGAAGATTCATACTCCACACAGAATGGTCCCAACCAGGATTTAAACAAGACCGTCTTTCTTTGAGGTAAGATTGGTTACCTATACCACACTGTGTGGTCCTCAAAAAGTTTTAGTTTTGTCATAGTAACAAGTTAGGTCAACTAATCAAGTAATTTTAAGGAACTGAAACAGCGAAGTCAGGGTAACCGAAACAGCCTCGTTCAGAAATGTAAAAAAAGGTAAAACTTAAAGAGAGATTTATAATGACTTTGAAATAAATAAAAAAACACACAAATGAGCATTCTCTTTTTATTATATTTTAAATCAACCCATGAAATGGTAGTGAGGGTTGAATTTCACAGTAAACTCCTGCACACAGTTCCATCTCACTGCCTGTTGCACTAAATATAAACAGGGACAGCTGGAGAGGGCAGGACTCTGTGCTTCCTGGGGTTAAACTGATGATTTACGCCAAAGGAACACCACCAAACCATTAACTGCAATGTTCATGGTTGGCACTAAGTCCAACCATCCACTCAGACCAACTTTGTAAACTCATGCGCAGCTGTGCTGGCAGATCATCTGCTGCTCTGTTTTATAAACTAATGGTGATCTAGACTGTCAGTGAAAGCTTTTGATTTAGTTTTTGAATTTAGTTATAATTTGTCGACAGTAAAAAAAATATCTTAAATAAAATATGAACTATTTTAAACAAGATTAATAACAAGATGCGTGAAAGGTCAAACACTGTTGAGCCAACACACAAACCCCACTGTGCTTTAAACATTAATATAAGCTGGTTTGGATCAGATTTGATCTGGTCTTTCCACGACCATCATGATCTTTTTATAAACTCCCTCCACCAAAACTAGGCAATCACAACTAGTATGCCGTGATGATTCTGCTGACACACCCGCAGCTGCTTCCTGCAGAATGTTGCAGTGCTGGTGGGTTCAGATTCATCCCGAAAGCCTTTTCTGCTTATTTGATGCACAGTTAACACGGTGAGGAACTTGATCTGTTTAATGCTGTTGGTGTAACAAAATAAAATAAGAGGGATAAGGTTTTAATGAAAGTTTAAAATTCTGTTAAAGCAGAAAAAAGCAGATTTCATATTGGCTACAACATATTAGTCACAAACGTGTTGCATAAAAGCAGCACAGGATTTCAGAGCACGAGCTTTACATGGCCTGTGTCATTATGTGCGCGGTCCCGAAAACACGCCGAGGATTTGTCTGACAGCGTTCCTTTGTCTGTTCATTCACATGATCATCTTACTACGTCAAATGAAAATTGGCAGTTTTTTCCTGCTCAGGTGACAACTACAATGGAGCACGCATCTGATTTCAAGTGCTCTGGGAAGTAAGTGCTCCCCACACGAACAGGCGCGTGCCGCACATCCAAACAAACTTTACGCACATGTTTTTTTCCAGTTTGTTTGCTGCACGTGATTCTCTGCAAGAGTCACTCAGATTCAGCCCAGCTGAATCAGTGTTCGATCACACTCTGCGAGATCCCCTTCAGGCCTTAAAAGAAAGGTCAATACTAAGTCAATAGTAAGTCAAAAAGAACAATTATGGTAATTCTTTTTCAGCTATAGTTTTTAAACGGAAAAAAATGTTGATATTTTAAACAATACACTTGAACAGCTGCCATTCAAATGGTGAATAAGCTACTCTGTAGGGTTCATACATGTAAATCTGACTGATGACATCAGTGCCTCAACCCTCGTGAACTTCACCACGTGTCACTGCTTACTGGATAGACTGAACTTTCACCATTTATCAGAGAAGAAAATGTGTGGGGAATCTTAAAACTGTGTGTTGATTTTTACAGAATAGGATTTATCCATAGAGTGTCCATGTTAAAGTCCCACTCCAATCATCTTCTGATCTATTGTAAAAGGGTTCCAATTGTGTTTATGCTGTTTTTGACCAGAATGAAAAAAAACTGTGTTGTTTTTTAGGATACAGTATTTTCTACATCACAAAAACAATCTTTTTCTGAAGGCATGTTTTCATATGATCCTGATTGACAACCGTTTAAATAAAGAAATTCTCAGAATTGCAAATTTGAGCTTAATTCTTTTGATTTATATGTCCTCCATCATCAGAAAAATTCCACAAGAACATGTTAAAAACACTCAAAACATAATTTTCATTTGAGAGGATCTTTAAAGAGAGCTTCAGATGTCTGAAAGGAGAAATTATGGATGTGCACACATCTGCTAAAATGAATTGAAAGCTTTATTAAACATGTTTTTTACTTGTATTAAATCTTAGTTTTGTAAAACTTGTGTTTCCTGTCTGCCATACATCTCAAGCAGTTAAACTACCACAAAACTCTAATCATTACTGATGAGTTTTTCTGTGGGGAATAGCTGTTAAGTGCAGTAGTAAAGTTGTCATTAGGGAAGTGCAGCATGTTGGGAGCTCAGACTGGATGCTGAAATTAAGGCAGAGGCTGCAAAACAGCATTACACTGGTATCCTTCTAATCTCTGCCAAGTGAAAGGCCCCTGGTGGCATCTGATTGGCCTTTCAGCCACAGCAACTACAAAAGCTGCCTTCATGTTTTTTCAGCAAACAGTTTGCTGCAGGCTGTTATTAGAGCCTATTAATTTTGATAGCCAGAGAATCTATTCACATGAAGGGTCTGAAAAGTGCTCTGAGTTCAAAGATAAAAAATGCCAACATATTTGACTGTTATCTGTTAAGTTAGGCTTGATAAGGCTTTAGATTCTCTTTAGAATGATAAGGACTATGCTCAACTGGGTACCTCTCAATGGTAAATGGTGTATATTCAAATACCCCTTTACTACCTTCTTAGAGGTCCAAAGTGCTTTACAGTCACAGTCCCATGCAGACATACACAGGCATGTACTTCAGTGTGCACTGATGTGGTCATCAGTTTGATCTAAACCAACTGAAATAAGATTTACCACATCCAAGAATCCATGATTCTCCACCAGAAAAAAATAGTTTGCTCCCTCTGGGTGGATGAAAAGCTCATTTCCCAAATGGAGGACTTTAAGTATCATGGGCTCTTGTTCCAGAGTGAAGAAAGGATCCATCCTTTCTTAAGACTGACTGGTAGATAGGTCAGTGGAGGTCTTGTAGGTTGCTGCATCCATCATTTGATGGGAATGAAGGAGTTGAGCCAAAAGGTAAAGCTTTCTAATTACTGGTCAACTACACTTAAAGTGATCAGGGAGACTGGATAGAAAGAACTGTCAAAAAGGTGTGTTAACTGGAATGATGAAAATAGATGAGGAGCTTTAACTGGGGGAATGAAGCAACTCTAGAAAGAAGAAAAGGTTATCTAAGAGAGGGTTGGACACATAGAAAATAGTAGAACAGACAGGAGTACAGAAAGATGGAGCACAAGATGGAAGTGGAGGAAACCAAAACCAAAACAGCTAAGCTAACTTGGAGCTAAAGTATGCTAATTGGCTGCCGACTGTTGCGGCACTAAAAAAAATCAAAAAAAGAAAATATCAAAGTCAGTAGGATCAGAATACCCAACTGTCTTTCTGTTTCTAATTTTTCTTTTTTAAACTATTGTTATGGTCGGCTGCCAGTTAGCCTACTTTAGCTCTGAGTTAGCTTAGCTGTCTTTGTTATTTCCATCTATTTTTTTAACCCGCTATCCTCATGGAGCTGCCAGAGCCTGTGGTGGGTGCGCCCGCCACTCCAGTCCCGGGTAGTTGCCCGGCTAAGCCATAGCCAAGCCATAGCATTCATACTGAATGCGATTTGCAAGGCCAATTCGCGTGGCCCGCTCCTTTCTCACCGCGTGGAGAATTCGCTGCTCATGGCCAAAAATATGTTTCGTAAGCTTGCTGCCTCATTTGCGTGTTGGAGAAGCTTCCAGTAAATGTTTTTACCTTGATTGTTACATGGAGCTAGCAGCTAATGTTTGTAGCCTGATTGGAACATGGAGACGCGTCTGTTTGTTTATTAAACAGATGATGTTTAGAGATCAGGTTTATTTATTCTGAAGAGCTCTACACAAACATCAGTGATCACGTCTCCATGCTTGGGTTCATAAAAACATTTAGAGTCTCCCGGCAGCTACAGCGAGTTTCTCTCCTGCTGTGTCTGATTGATTGTCAGGCACAAATAAAAACAAGAATAAAATGAGGAGACCTTTTTTATTATTGTCTGAGTGAAAATAAGAAAACATCATAAAGTTCAGGAGACCTGAGCAGACTGCTTTCCATCCAGCAGTGGTCCTCCGTCTGGTTGTGAGGTCCTCTCCTGGCAGCCGGCATAGTGAGCATGTTCACTACAGCTCCATAGGTCCTGTGATAGACTCTCTAGTGTGAACCCGCCTTTACCCAACAGTAACCGGGACAGGATCTGGAAACCCTTTTGCCCAGAAAGGGATACAGCGGGTTAAGAAAATGAATGGAAGTTCAGGAGAACTATGGATCGATCCACCATATTGAATTTTTTCTCCCCGCTGAAAACGTCACATGCCCAAAGATGAGTCTCTGATTGGTTGAGGAGACGCAGCCACCTCCCCAGAGTTTAGATTTTTTAAAAACTCTGGCAGCTGCTTAATTTGTGCCGCAGAAACTCAATTCGCATCTGAACCATTGACTTTACATTAAAACTGGCCGCTCAAACTGTGCTCGGTGTGAAGGTTCCATCACAATCTCCCTCCACCTGGAGCTCCGTGAAAGATCTCACATGGTGGAACCCAAGAAATACATGAGAGAAACTGGTCAATGACCTGAAATCTGGGACCATATTAACAAAAGTTACTATTTAAAACACGTGGTCATGGATTCAGGTCCTGCAAAGCTCCAAAGATCATCCAGCTTAAACCAGCACATGTCCAGACCTGTCTAAGGTTCTTCAGAAAACAACTGGAAGCTCCAGAGAAGGATTAAGAGAAGGTCATGAGATGAGACCAAAATGGCACTGTGGTCTAAACACTGAACACAGTGTTTGTAGGCAGACGAATGCTGAGTTACATCAGAAGAAAACTATAACTACTGTAAAGCATAGGGATGGAGACATCATGCTCTGGGACTACATGGAAGAATTGACCCAAAGAGCAGCTACTTTGCGTGACATAAAACATTTGACCTCATCATGGACAAGCAGAGTTATTTTGAAGCTTTGGAGTGAATGTTTGTTAATGACCAAATACTTGTTCTGCACTATTATACAAATACATTCTTTAAAAATCAATGTGATTTCCTGGATTCTTATTTTACATTCTGTCTCAGTTGAAGTGGACCTCCGATGCACATGCAGAAAACTCAGACTGTCAAGAGATCAAACTTGCAGAATCATTGACTGCTAAATACATTTTGCATCTTTTCACTGTACATGAAGCCCAAGAGTTTTTCAAAATAATAATATTCTTTTGTATGCATAAAGTGAAATATCATCTGCTGTTGCTATGGGACTATGTGTTATATTTAACTTGAGAAATTACACTTCCCCTACACTGTGTGTCACTATGGTAGTTGCATTATGACCGCATGAGGCATTTTGCCTGGTTAGCACAGTCTGGCAACTGTGCTCGGCTCCCTGGCACAAGCAACATGCAGCTGGTACAGCAGGCAATGCTGAAGGGTGTGGCTGCTAGTTAGTAACACCCTGTCTGGCATCATTTCAGCTGACTTAATCTTTTTGCATTCTCAGAACTTCTCAGCACTCTCACTGCATGTACTTTATGTGACTGTCAGGCTGACTGCATCAGGGAACGATCCTTTTGGTAAAGCCAAAGGATTGTTTGCAGCTATGAAATAGCTGAGTTCGTGGTCACACCTGAATGGGAAAAGTCATGTTTATGCCTCATCCTTGATAGTGTCCTTTCTTCAGTTTTTGAAACGATGTATTGCAGTAAAATATATGTTGTAAGAAAGTGTGTGTAGACATGAGAAATTATTTCAGGATTATTAATGTGTTTGTAAAGTGGGACTTTTTTTTTTCTTTCAGTTTGTAACATTTAAAAAATATTATTTCAAATGACATGGTTGAGCAAAATGGCTCAAGCATCAAAGTTAGGGATGGACAGTCCAGCAACATGAGCATTCCTCTAAAACCTGCTCTCTGAGCACCAGCCCCTTCCAATCCCCAAGAGTGACTGGGTCTCCACGTATGCAGGTGGGGTACCAGCTCCTTTCAGGAATAGTCTGCGCTGCCCCAAGCTAACACGCCCACAACAATGACAAACACAACAAATTTCTTTTTCGCATTGACTGAGGAGAAGTGGTTCTTCTTGCACTTAATCTGCTGAGACAACAACGGCTCGCTGCCGAGGCTAGGATGACGTCATGAAATGAGCTACAGGAGGAGCCTCAGAGATCAAGGCGACTTAGGAAAAGGAGCTCACGAAAAAAAAAAACAACTCATATTTGATTAAAAAATGTTTCTTTAGTATGCTGAAAGTAATATATTAAATAAGTGTATATAGTTTACTCTGAAAGGCTTAGAATAGCATGATATAGGCCCATGAGTTACCACTTCATCTGACTTTTCTCTGCTTCTGGGTTCTAGGTTTTCTTTGCGTTATAGAAGATGCAGGGTCAGAGACATGAACCTTGACTGAAGCAAAGTCAGGGACAGAAAACGTGGTTGGAAGTGTTGGCTTTGACGTGGAGTGTGACTAATGGAAGAAATTTGGTGGATAACATGAGCTAATGTCTGGAAATAAAAAAAAGAACTGCTATATTGCTGCTAGACTGAAATTGATTTATTTCAAGCAATCAAAACAAAAAATACCAAAGAAAAAAGAGATGGAAATCTATACATTTGATTGTAAAACGAACAAATTAAAAGGAAAAAAGATCCATATCTGCATCCACATACACATGTAAATGATGTCATTATAATTCCTCTAAATCCTCTAAATCCTAAATAGAAATGTTTGTAGTAATATATGAAAAACATAACACACGTTATCCATTCAATGTGAAGTTTGTCGAAAAAAGATGAATTATTTTCTTGAAATATATCGGGAGGACGCAAACGTATCTAATCCCATCCATATTATGCTTTACTTAACCGTTTAACCTTTTTTTAAAACATAATTTTCATATTCTGGGTAATAACTTCTAATTAAAGACATCACCTTATTTCAGAAATCATAACACAAATCCCAACCCTCACCGCAAACCACTGGTTCCAAGTCCACAGCTTTCTCTATCATATCGATCCTGTTATCCCATTATTTCATGACTCAAAGTCTCCTCATTTCTTCAGTTTGCTCCATGATTCAGTTGCAAGCCAGTGTAACTCGTTCACAAAGCCCCAGAAGTGGATTATGTCTTGATGATTGTCGTGCTCTCAGCCAAGTCGTTAAGTACTTTTTTGAGGTCTTTCTTCTGGGCCATGGTCGGCTTGCTTGGCACAATTATTTTATAGTATTCATTAACAAAAAGCAGGTTTAAGGAGCTTGAAGGCATTTTTCAGGACGATGGTGTCGTTTGCTGCTGCAAAAAGAATGTTTCAACGTATCTTTATGTGAATCCAAGGGCTCAGTGAAAGGCTAGCTTTACAGTAAGATGAGATTTCAACCGAGAACTGATGACAAATCTGTCTGCTGTGGTACATTTGAACTGTCCTGTGTTTGTATTGTTTCATCGCCATAAAAGGATTTAGTCTTGGGAGTCTTAAAATAGAGCATTCAAATCCCTTAAATATGAATATGAGCTGTTGCTGAGTACAAAGAATCCATACAAATGTAAGAGGCAACAGACAATTAAACATGAGGAGCTCAAACTCTTTGAAACACTAAAAGTGAGAAATGTCATCAGGAAGCCTTTCTCAATGAACTGTTTAGATGGTGTATTAAGTCAACATCAGCGTGTTAAAGACTTCTAGAATATAAATACACCAAATGCATGGTTGGTAATGGGCAGTTTTATCTGAGCTGTTTTAAGTTCAGGTCAAACTATGACCTTTAATTGAGTTCTCCTACAACAGTCCGAGTGTGTTGGCTACATTCAGTGGACACGGTTGAAAAAAAGTGGTTCCAGAGTAAAATTACTCTAAGGCAGCGTTTTCCTTAGGTCTCCAAAAATAAACCTCTTAACCATCTCACTCAGTGTCGCTGTTGTCCAAGTTAAACTGTTAAACTGTAGGTTATTTAGAAATCTAACTGCTGCTTTAAGAGCAAGTCTGGAAATATCATCTGAAATAACATCTTGTTAATTGTGATAATAACCGAAAATAGATGGGTGGGGGTGTTTTTCTTCCATTTTCCTTTGCAGGTCTCAAGCTTTCAATTTGGTTTACTTGTGTGCATTATTGAAAGGAGTGGAAGAGTTTTATAAGGTTATAAATAAGTTATTTTGCTGTAAAACTAACAAATATTCTGTCAGTAGAAACGGGAGGTGTTTGACCACCACATCAGTTAATGCTGTTCACTAGAACAAGCAAGTCGCTTCAGATACGTTTGTTGGGAGTGTTGCAGCTATTTGCACAACTTAAATTACAAACAATAGAATGTGAAAACACAAAAACACTACATAAAAAGCTCAATGTTCTTAAACACGTTTTCTATGCAATACTTCTAGTTCAGTAGGCTGTCTCAATACGCTTTAAATGTATAATTTAAAGCGTCACAATATTCATTTATAATTCATTTATGATAAACATTTTTTAAGAATTAGAATGGCTGATCACTTCCTGTTAGGATTATCCTCTGATATGTCCTCAGTTGTTTTCTTGGTTCATGTTATGTTCTTTCTACATGTTTTCCCTAAGACTCATGTGATGTTGTTTCATCTGACAGAATCTACAGTTGTTTCTTGTTATGTCAGTCATCCTCTGTATGAACAAGTGTCTGGTTTTCAGATTGTGTTATTCACAGGCACCAGGCACAGGTATGATAGTTGACCCCGTACAGGTGCTGCAGGTTTTTGAGGTTTCCTGGCCTTTGGAGGGTCATAGAGAGGAGTGGCTGCATCTTAACGGGAGCACAGGTGTGTCTTGCAGCTCCCTACAGCCACCTTAAGGAACATCATGAAAATGGAACATACCATTGTTGTGCACATGGTTAGTACTTCTTGAAGTATTTGTAAGAACAAAATAAGTTGCATATTTTACATTTAGTTATGATGTACAGGTGATGCGGTCATACATTGTCCTTACGACACACTCTAGTCACTTGTAAGGTGTGAGCACTTGCTCCTTCACCCGTACATGTTGTTTAAGTGTTTGCTTCGAGTTCTCATCTGCAGCATACCTGTAAAAAATGTGCAACAACATTAGCTAACACAATCTTCAATTTTAGTGTGGCGCCAGCTGCATGCCCCATACACATATGACAGTTTTTCACCCGCAGACAGTCTGTATCCACCCACAAAGGTAGATTTGACTAAGGCTTAAGCCTTGTCAGGTCTGACTCGGTCAGAGTCCATTTTAAAATCAGCCTCAAAAAGGATTCGAAGCACAAAAACAATCCTTGGGATGGGATGATTTGTTCTGAAAGGCTCAGGTCTTTATCACCACCCTATCTCTCACCATAGTACATTTAGCAGAAAGGATCACCGCATGGACAACACAGTTATGTTTTTGTATAGGCTGCTGTTCTAAGAAATGAATATCCAGTTTAGTATTCAGATGTCTTTCCATTTACCTCCCTGAGTTTGTTCTCTTTCTACTACAAATATGTATGTACCACTCCCCGGTTTACATTGTGAAACCTCAAGATATCTGGTTGTAATTTCTCATCCCTAAAAAGTAATTAGTGATGTGGCACAGCAGGGTGGTGAATGGGAGGAATTCAGGGGAAAGACACCAAAGGAATCTAATAAGCACTTTGCTTTTTGAGGGATGCTGCTCGTGGTGCGTCTTCATGAGAAGGCTACAAGTTTGAAGTCATATTAAAAAAATAAACAAACAGTGCTTTTAATGTTTGTTCCAAAACACTATTTAACATAATCTAAACCTGCTAAAATCAGGCTTAAGCCAAGTTCAGATCCAATTTTCCCATTTTATTAACAGGCTGTTAAAATAGATGATTTAACATTTGTGTGTATCTGTATCTGTGTGTAAATGAAAGGAACTCAAAAGGAAGAGGAAGGACACAGGGAGCAAAGGTGAAGAAGGAGGATTTTATTAAGATCTTTAGACCGATAGTCCACAACAACAGAGAGTGTGGGAAAGAGACGAAGAAATGTGTGCAGACAGGTCTGAGTGGGTTTCCGGTGTGATGTTGGACTAAAGAGTGTCATCAAGAATGGAAGAAACACATGTCATGAAATGCATTTATTTCATGACCAGTGTGGGATGAAGAGACAGTCATAGTCACATTCACACACTGATGGCAGCTCCACTGCCGAACACTGAACACTTCCATCAGAGGTAGTTTGGGGTTCAGTGTCTTGCCCAAGGACACTTCGATGCATGGGGGGATTAAGGGAGGAATTCAACTTGCAAGCTTCTGATCAGTGTCGACCGCTCTACCACTGCACCACGGTCGCCCTGAGAGTAAAGCATAGATGAGGTCTCTGTGGTGCTCACCACTTCTGGAATCAATATTCTCCTGCCAAAGATGATGTGTGTTACCACCCTTGAGTGAGTCTCTGAACACATTCATTTCTGAGCAGCTGAAAGTTGGCAACTTTCAAACACTTTCTTCACAGAAGACATTCAGAGGTGGTGGTGGGGGTGGACAGTAGATGAAGACATATTGTTCCTCCTTCCTCTTCTCTGGGTTTATGTTTCAGTAAGTGTGGGTATATAATTGCAAACAGACAAATCCGTTCTGTAAAGAACACATACACTTCACTTTAGACCACACTGTCACACTCAATGTAAAATCAATGTGGGAGTAGTCAAAATAATCCAAACAAAGGAACTTGACTATTAGGATAGATTTATGACTTTTTCTTTTTAGTGCAATGGTGTGTGTAATTCTGAAGCTGTCCTCATTCAGTTCTTCATCAAGCCTCTAACGTTTGCTTTTCTGTGCAGGTTTACACAGCATAGAGTTGATAGGTTGGACCTTAATTTATCAACTAAATGAGATGTTTCATCTATCATTACCAAATGAAGGTTTTTCTTGCTCCTATTTTGCTACCCACAAAAAAATGTATGCATACATCTATTGTTTGCACCCAAAAATAAAAAGGCTGTCAATAAAACCCTTCTCCTGAATCATACCAACCAATTATAAAGAAAACAAGCACAGGGAAAGCATTAAAAACGTCACCCTGACAAATCGTTAAGAGAAGATGCACTAAGCATCAGAGATAAGTCTATCAGTCAGATTTTTTGTGTTCACAGTACACATTGTTTGTAACATGCTATACATTAGCCATGTTAGTGTCTTCACAATACCTGTAACTCCAAATCTTGTTTGCAACACGTAAAAAACAGACTGATAGCACGAAAACTGACTGTTACTGTGACTACGCTAACCTCTAACCATAGAAACATGTAAAAAAAAAAAGACAGTCCAACACCACTATATGTTAGCTGCGTTGGTGTATTCTCAATAACACCCAACCCAACATTCTGACAGAGTGCCGTGTACCTTTCAAAATTCCTTCGACATCATTAAGTACAAGTAGAATTGATTCACATGTAAGGGGCTTTGAAAAATAAGTCACTTCTTAAAAAAAATGAGGACTTTTAAGAGAGTCTTATAGTGCATAAAATGTGGTACATCCATAAATGACCAGGATTTGTAAACCTGCCAAGCAGCATAATCTTAATCACATGTAGGAAGTGTATTCAATCTGTTTCACAAACGTTCGGTTTTCAAGAGAACTATGTTTTGCTCTTTTAACTCACACTGAATCATTAGCTCCACTAACCAAGCCAAAGGGTTCCATCATCTTTTACTTTTGTCTTTGAAATCAACAAATCCATGTGAGCTATACCATGCCAAGAAAAGCTACAGTTGATCAAGCAATCCAAACGACATTCATGAACCCCACACCCTGATCAACGTCGCAGAGGACAAACTTGTTAACAGTCGCTAGTTCCAAAGACATCAATATTTGATGTTATAGGGTGGGCATGTAAGCAGCTGGCAAATGAAGAAAGTCATTGTTAAAATATTTTATATCTGCTCAGACAAAATCATCTGCAGCAAAAACGAGCTTACAACTTTCATCAATTCGGTGCTGCATCCAATACAACAAGAACAGTTTGCAGAAAAAAAACACCCAAAAACACAGGACCAACTTCCATAACCTTAAGATCTTTCTACAAACAAAAAGATCTAGCTATAAAAATCAAAAATATATATGGCAATCAGAGTAAAAGACCACAATGGATTCGGATCTTTAGGATTATATGGGGTAAATGTAACTTTTCCCGTTTTTTGGGGTCACTGACACACAGAATTGAACACAAAAAATGACTAAATACAATAAAACCATCTCTGAGTGAAAGCTGTTGGGAAACAAGCTCTAAAGTGACTACATATCTGATTTACATCACAGCTGTAGTAACAAGATGGGTCTCTTCTAATCAAATTTGATTTTAATTACATAATTACGATAAATTATGTGGATCTTTTTCAAAGTCAAAGAAAATCTAAAAGCCAGCTGGACACATGCTGCAATGACAGATAGTTACCACACACAGAGTGATTACCTTGAGATTGTCTCAATATCCTTTAGTCATTAAGCATGAACAGGAAACGCGTGATGATTATAAATGGCTGACAATCAATGGAACATCACTTAATCTTGCAAATTGACTGTATCTAGAGAACTGGACTGAGTGACCCCTCCCCTCTGGCGTTCCAAATAGTTAGTACCCGCTGGTTTCAAGAAGTCATAGTCCCATAGACTTCCATAGAGAAATAAACAGTTATTATTCAGTCATTCTATTTATCAGGATACCTTTTTTTTTAACATGCACTACCATGTTAACGTGACTTTTTTCTTTATCGCAAGTTATTCAAGTTATAAACTGACCATTCAGATGCCTCAGTAAAAGCATGAGGTGCTTGTTGGCCCCCACCTATAACGTTTGATTGACAGATTCCCCCAAGCCCCTTTCAATGAAAGGGGTGTGGTCTTTGAACAAGCTTACTCCTGATTGGCAACAGTAGTTGCCATAAAAACGTTGACTGAAACATTGCCCTGGACCAGTCATAGTTGACTGGCTCCACATAGCAGTGCCTGTCTCACAAAAATATCGTGACGGCATTGGCTTCATTTCACTGGAGCCAAAAGTAAGTTATTTTCTGTGGGTAACGTCACAGCCGCTCAGTCCAGTTCTCTATGTACAGTGTGACCTCATCAGAAAAGTACAAAAGACAAAACAATCAAAAATCTTTGTGGGATGAATGTTGTATTCTGAGTTCATAGAAAAATTCCTTATGAGCTTCTAGACTTTATGTATAACAACAAGCAAGTTTCTCAATGAGAACCTTCAAAGTTTGACAACCTATTTGACAGACTCCTCTGTCGACGTATATCTCTTTAGACTGGTTCCAGTTTCATGTCTCTGGTTGCACTCAGTTCATTCAACTGAATATGTTATGATCTCACTCTTCCCCAGTCACCTTTGGTGTCCCCCAGGGCTCTGTCCTGTGGCCCCTCCTCTTCATCACATATCTATTTTCTCTTGGAAAAGTCTTCTATAAATTCAACATCCACTTCCCTTGCTGTGTCAATGACAACCAGCTCTATCTATCAACCAAATCCAAGTCCTTACCCCTCCTTCTCTCCCTATTCAGTTCTCTTTCAGAAGTTCAATTCTGGTTTTGTAAGTATCAAACTAAATTTTTTTATTATTGGTACCATGTTCATCCTCTCTAAAGTAAAGAACTTTCCAATCAGTTCTAAAAACTCTAGATATGGGCTTTCATTCTGGAGAGCATGTTATCATTTCTTAAACACATCAATAAAATCCCCCGATCTGCTTATTTCCATCTGCGCAAACACCAATCGTATTTGCCCTTCACATACCCCCATAGCACCTTCATCCTGGTCCACAGCCTTGTTATTAGCTGCATTGACTTTAGCAACTCTCTTCTCTTCCGCCTTCCTCACAAATCCCTAACCAAGCTCCAACTGATCCAGAACTCAGCTGCTTGAATAGTTACACCTCCCTCTCAGTCCACCACATTACACCTGCTCTGCAGCAGCTCTACTGGCTCCCAGTCAAATGCGGAGTTGACACCAAACTTTTGCAAACTCCAAACCAAACAGGTTTTGGGGTTTGATCTGTTTGAGAAGTTCGGCGTTTTTACATTTGAAGAAACGTAACGACCAACAAAGCAGTTGACTCAACTTCATGACTGCTTTACCTGGATGAATCAGGATTTTTCATTGACATATTTAAATGAATACAAATGAGGTACTTTTTCTGTTAATGAATGTTAAATTTGAGGTAAATAATTGCACTTCAGGGTTATCGAGCTATATGTTCCTCTAGAAAAGGGAAGGTCTGACTAACGTGAGTAACCAGGCATGGTGAAAAAGTTGATATTTTTGCAAATTTTGGAATCAAACTTGTGAATTTTTACTGCTATTTCAAATATATAACCTGTTGTTGTCATTTTTCATGATTAGACATGTTTGATTTCTTTTACTACTTGGGGCTCGCTTGAGACTTACAGATTAAAACAGAAGACGTATACGTGACTTACTAAGGGCTTACTTCCATCTCTGATTTGTTGTAAGATGTCAAATGTATTATTTTATCCTATTGTTAAATCTCTATAAAAAAACGTTTATAACAATTTATTTTAGTTACTTCCTTGGTTCTGGTGGGCTAAGACTATTTATAGATGATAAAAATTCATCATCAACTAATTTACCTCTGGATCCTCATTTATTCTATTGTATTGGATCATGATGACATCTACATAAACTGTGAGAGCATAGATTGGAGTGGGGATCAACTTTTATGAGTACTGTCATCTTCCTTTCCTTTCAGTTTTTCCGTTCTGGGGTCCCCACAGCAAATCAGCTTCCTCTTTCTAATCCTGTGCTCTGCTTCCTCTACTCTAACACCAGCTACCTTCATGTCTTTGTTCACTGCATCCATAAAGCATCTCCATGGTCTTCCTCTCCAGACCAGCGTCTCAATGTATTTATAAATGTGGTGTGCCTTGTGTGTAAGTACAGAAATAGATCCAGTAATTGAGACTGCATCTTATAATACAGCACACTTTATGGTGCAGAAAATACAATACTTCACATCTTCCTCCTTCTTTCTCTTGTAACCTCACTCTTCCACTTGGGTCCCTCTCATTCACACACATGTACTCCATCTTGCTGTGGCTAACCTTCATTCCTCTCCTTTCCACGGTAAACCTCCACCTCTTTAGCTCCTCCTCCACCTGTTCCCTCTCGGTACAAATCACACTATCGTCTGCAAACGTGATAGTTCATGGTGATTCCTGTCTAACCTTATCTGCCAATCTGTCCATCACATTTGCAAACAGGAAGGTGCTCAGAGCTGGTCCCACCTCCGCCTTGAACTCCTCTTAAGGGTCAAAATACAAAATGTAATCTTTCATCGAATAAAAACAGCAAACAATAATAGAAAACATGGAAAATTGGTTGGATTGTTGCTTCCAAACTGTAGAAAAAATGGGACTTTTAAAAATGTATTTATGATGAAAAGTAAAGGACGCATTGTCACTAAGAGAACGCACTGTGGTTCAAAAAAACAGTTCATTGTTGCTCAGATGAAGCTGGAAGATGCTGAAAATAAGAAAATAAAAAAAATTAAATCCTTAATTCTGGGAACAGGAAACAGAAGTTAAAAGTTGGTTCAGGAAGCAGCAGAAGGCAAAAGGATAGCAGAGCAGGCACAAACTAACAAGTCATGACTTCTATTCTTTTACACAAAAGAAAATAAACAAGATTTAAAGAATTTCGTATGATTCATTTTGCTTTGTCATCCACTAAATAAACCCATTTGAAATGTGATGTTTGTTTCAGGTCTGCATGTTTTTGGCACAACGCCACAAAAAAGAAAATCTCCCAAAAAGAATGAGTGTTTTAATGAGGCAGGATCTCTCAGAATTTCAGAGGGCGCCAACTACCAATAGCCATGAAAGAAGAGGAAGTAAAAGCTCTTCGGTCTTTGAAAGACTGCACACAAAGACTTAAGGATGTTTGAAAGTTTTCAACTTTTTCAATGTTAAGACTTTCAAAATCTCATGATTTACAGTTCAAATCCCGCTGTTTCCAATATTACATTGAGAGTGTCAGTGTCTCTGGTATTTGAAGCTCCTTCTGATAACTCCTTTTGCTCTGATGCCTCCCTCCTGAACCTTCTCTATTTTAGACTGCAGTCTTCTGCCAATTTTTGTCCAACCTGCAGTTTAGTTAACCTGTTCCTTTCTGTGTTTTGGTTTTGTCTTTCTGACCAGTTTTTGTCTCTAGACCTGCCCTATTTCCCTTGCTTTTGTGTTTTGTCTGTCTTTTTCTGCCCAACTGATCTTAGTTTATGACCTGCTAAAGTTTAGGATCTGAACTTCTCATCAGGATTTCTCTTCATTCGTTTAGCTTCACTCTGAGTTGGACTCTACCTGCATCTTCCAGCGGCTTTTAAAATGATGTTTGTTTCCATCTTTTCTTGTAATTCAAAAAGTCATTTAACCTGCTTTCTGGTGAAGCATTCCTTTAAACATTAAAACTGCAGCTATCTTTGTCTTGAGCAGTAAAAAACAAAAAAGAAGGTAAATCCAAGCACGTTTTCAGACAACTCTTCAGGCTTGACACTATATTCCCAATCATTTTTAATGAGCCTCTAGCATTCATCTTACTAACTTTTCTTCAAAACAAGTCATGTTTTGTGCTCCATGTCCCAATGTAAGAGGTGTGACAGGGGAGTTAGTTACTCAACACTTTGGGTGTATTCAGACTGGACACATTTAGTTTGTTTAAAGCGAACCAGAGTTTGTTTTCCCTGATAATCTGGAACAAATTTTCAGTCTGAAAACACCCCAGCGGACTCGTCCGTGACCAGGAACATTTTGAAGGGGTCTCGGTTTGTTGGACTGGACTGAACTCCAGTTTGCTCTGAGTTTCCTCAGTCTGAATACAGACCAAACACAAGGTTTGGGACTCGATCCAGATCAATCTGAGCCTGTGATCATTTGATCTGGACTTGGTTCGGACCAGCAGACTTTTCCAGTCTGAATACACCTTTACATTCACACCTGGGGCAATTTAGTGACAACAATTGACCCTCAAAGCATGTTTTTGGACTGTGGGAGGACACTGAAATGCCTGGAGAAAATCCAAGAGAACAATGTGCAAACTCCACACAGAAAGATCCAAAAGGACCATCTTGATGTTGGCCGAGATTGCTAACCACTACACCACTGTGCAACCCTCAAATCAAACTTCATGTAACCAATTCAGTTTGAAAGCGTTTATGAGATAAAGCAAAATCGGTGTATTTTTAAGTTGCACTTTCATGTCATGCATTTTATTATGCAAATCTTTCCTACATCCTTTAATTTGTTGTTGACCTCTGATCTTCATGCTTGTCCACTAAACGTTCAGACCAGGTTTGTTTTTTTTAAGGACAACAGCATCAGAGCCTTTTCTGGGCGAAATGCGCAAAGAATCCAGTAAAGCCCAAGATCGGAACTCCAAAACGCGACGCACAGTCTTGTTTTGATCCGGACTTGCAGTCCCAAACCCAGATTTGTGACCGTGTGCCCTGGCTTTGTACACCCCTAAAAATATCCCAGCAAGCGCGCGGATCAAAGCAGGCGCAGCAGCGCACGAACCGCGCTCCGGTATTTAACCTCAGACCGTGTCAGAGGAGGAGCGTGCGGAGCCAGCAAAGGGCCCGCGGCATCCGAGGCTGGGAGGAGGAAGGGAGGCTGAGGCTGGCTCGGGTTTCACAGACGCGCACTGCAACACGCTGCGCTGCAAAACCTGCCGCACCGCGTGCGCTCCCACAGAGCAGAGCGCGCGGGACGGAGACGGAGAGCCGCGTCCAGCAGGCCAGCAGCTGCTGATGAACGCACACCAACTCTTCTTCAACTTAGCTGTAGGGACTCCTGATTACGCAGAGCGTCTTTTACGCGTCAAAGAGGAAAGCAGGACTTTGATCTCCGCATAATCACACATTAAGGTTTGAATTTGGAACTTTTTCTTTTTGGTGCTCCTCACCCAAAGAACACGGGAGATTCCTTGTGGATAAAACCCTAGTCAGTGGTGTAGAATGGAAGTAGATCAGAAGCGGAGTATTGCGGGTCCAGCAGGTGAGAAGAGGAGGAAGAGCGCGGAGCAGCAGCATCAAGCCTCCAAGCAGCCCCTGCGGATAAACTGGAGACTCTGGGCAGCTCTTTGCGGCTGCATCGTGGCGTCCTTTCTCTGCTTTGGAGTTTGCGTTTTGGTTTTCCTGCGGAGCTCGGAGCTGCAGACCAGGATAGTAAGCGTGGAGCAGCGGCTACAGGACGCGCAGCTGTCCGCCTGGATGTTGAATCCAGAGCAGGTGGAGCCTTTCATTCTGGGCCGTCTGGACCAGATCCTGGATGAGGTAAGAGCTGGACAAGGGTTCAAACTTTGGGGGGGAAATGGCAACAAAAGTTTGAGATAGTTCTGATGAAGTCTCTTTGAATTAGGTTTTAAGAAAATGTATCAGCAGGTTAAGACCCACTATGACCCCAAAATTAGTATTGCTCCAAAAACTAATCCAGAAATGTGTCCCTACATTAAAAACCCAAGAATTGGGTTGAATAATTAACCCAAGTTTCTTAAGAGTGTGTGGTAAAGCAAAACAAAACAAAGCATAACTACTAATGGGATTCCATTATAGATAAAAGGGTAATATAAAAGTCCCACCCAGTGGAGTCTAACATGTGTTTTTAGTTTTTAAAGTCATCCTCTTGGTCAGAAAACCCTTCAGCCCTTTTCAAACCCCGACTCATTACACACTGGGTTTAGATTTAAACTTTAAAGTTTCTCTTCTGAAATTTGCAAAATGTGAAAACTTGAGAAAAAAAAATCTGTTTTTTCAGTTCTTCTCTAAATAAGATCCTGTTTTGCTCAAACTAACACGATTCAATCATTTCAAACACACACGAACAGTCAAAGGATGAAAAAGAGGTCAAAGCCAGTGTGGCCGTTGTGTCTGCTCAGTGCAACCTCCAGAATTAACATGTGATTCTGCTTTTTGGAGCTTTCTTTGTCAGTTTAATTCAAGCTTTGGACAACAGATAAAGTCCAATACAGTTAAAGATAACATAAAAATTCACCTGCTACTCAGCCCAGTTCATTGAGCCCCATTGCATGTCTTGAAAACCAGCGTACGCTTCTGGAGGATCCCTGTCTGTTGAGGGGAGCGCACACATTTCATTTGGGGTTCATCCTCACCAGGCGAGGCGTTCTCCAGCTGCACATGTGGCGTACGCATCACCGGCTCGTCTTTGCAAAGATAACACCAGGCTCTCTCTTGGCCCTTTCACATCTGTTGCTGGTTGCTGTCCTTCAGCTAATCACAGCTAACAATAACTAACAAGCAGTGCCTGAAGTCGCACTTCGCCCCCTTCCCCCCACCTCCGTTTTCTCTCCTTTCATTTGGTCTGGGGCTAGCTTTCATCATCCCCCTCCATCCTGACTCTGTAGGGGCATTGTCACTGTTGGGGATGCAACTGATGTTTTGCAGGGAAAAACACTCCTCATTTGAACTTCACATTCTGAATATTCTGAGCCTGAAACACAAAGTTTAGAGGTGATCCACTAAAAAAACCCCAATAATTATCCATCCTTCATCCTCGAGACACAGAATGCTTACTTTTCTTGTTTTTGTTTTGTTGCAAATGTGTCTGTTCAAAGAACTACTCTGAATGTATGCTTTGTGCTTAGCCTGAAACCCTGCGATGCCTGTAGACCCGCTTCTGCTTGTGAACTTTCACAGGAGCAACCCATCACTCATGCATTTTCGGTGCAGCTTTGCATTTGAACAGAGCTTGGTGAGTTATGGCTCTCTGCTTCATGTAAAGCTGGGCCTGATGCTCTGACAGGAGCTCATGGTTTCCTCTCTGGGGTGTTCAAAGCTCCAAGCAAACACCAAGACCTAATAAGACAAGATTGTTTTTGTTTTTTAGAAGGTGTTGTGCTGAAGTGTGTACTGTAAACAGTTGTTGACAGTTTAAAGTCAGAGGTTTACTTGTTTTCAGTTAATGATTCCTTCAAGACTGGTGCAGAAGGAACTATTTATCTAGAACGAGAGGTGGCGATTGGGTTCTGTTTGAGTTCTTTGCCCTGGAGTTTCTCTATGGGGGCCCAGCCTTTAGGATTTCTCTGCAGACCAGCTCGAGGCGATGCAGCCTGCCTCTCTGTTTAGCTTTGCTCGTATAAATAGTAATTATTAATGGGACTCAAGCACAGATGTGGCCGTTTGAACAAAGACAGAGGGAAAGAGGGCGATGCCTGTGGTACTTTCACCAACACTGTCCAGAATCCACCAGCCCGTCTGCTTCAGTGATGACCGGTTTCCTCTGCAGAGGAAAACCCCGTCTGGCCCTGCAGCGTGTCTCTGAATCGGAGCTGCCATGTTTGTGCTCTTGTGTTACCTCTGTCACTGTGAAGAGCTGCCGGTTTCTTTGAGTTTTAGATTACAAAGTCAAAGCACAGAAAATATGGGATTTATTTAGTTCTAGTAGCCAGATGAAGAAATCAATCACTCAAGTGGGCCTTTTGTGAAACAATTATTAAAACTGCCATCACACAATCACCCCTCAACTAAAGTTTACACACACTTCAACATTTGGCCTGATTATATTCACAAAAGCTGTGACAGTCAGTTTAAATTTGCGGCAAGTGATCATTTTCCACACCTGTGGCATGTTTGACTACAATCAGTGGCTGTGTATAACTGTTGAGTAATGGCCAAAAGCTGCAGTGACTTTAGAATGAAACAGGAAAAGAGAAAAAGAATTGTCTTAGGGTTGAGACTAACAGCCAGTGAGAATCAGTGGGGAAGAAAACAATTGTCCATTAGTAATGCTCAATTTTCACTAACAACTTGTGTTTTTTAACACATTTTGTTATCTGCCTATATGGCACGCTAAAAAGCCTTTTTTCCTTTCAATAAACAGCAGTGCACCATGTAATCTGGAGCGCCTTATTAAGTTTGGGTAAGCTTACTGATGTTGAAGTGATTTTAAGGGGTACACGGCGCTCTGTCAAAATGTTTGGTTGGGAGTTGTTGTGAATATCAAACACGGCTGATGTGTAGTCGTGTCGGACTGTCTTTCTATATGTTAGTTACAAGGTTGGGAATCTGCAGGTATTGTGAATCTGCTAACATGTAGCGTGTCGTAAACAAGATATAGAATGACTGTGAATACAGTTACTAAAGTCTGACTGACTGAGGACTTTTCCATAGCTGTGTTTCCATTGCACATATGCGCAAAACTTTGTTGAAATTCTAGAAATGTAAATTTTAAAAAAAACCACGATTTGTCCATTACTCTGTTTCCATTAAATCATAATTTTGTCCCTCAAGATAATAATAAAAATGTCGATAAACACAAACCAACTCATGTAAGAAGTCATTGAAAAACATAGCGACAAATGCGAACAGAACTTCGATTGACAGCAGATACATTCAAATTTCTGCCATGACACTAGCGCTCATCATCACCTATCAAAGGATTTATCGCCGTCTTATTGAGGCCGTAGAGCGGCAAGCATGTGGGAGTGGCTACAGATGAGACGCCTTAACTTTTTGATGAGCTGTGTGATGCTGTGGGACCTCTTGTGGCGCCTGCTGTGCAGTGCCCGAGGCACTAAGTGTGGACGTGATTCATTTAATTCCAAAAAAGTGTTTCCGTTGCAGTTTTGCCCAATAGATCAACTTTGATACGCCTCAAAAACACCTCCAACCGCAAAAAGGCATTTTCAATAAATGTGAAGGTTTTTTTAGAAATGGTTGTGTTTGCATCCAAATGGCATCATTTGATGATCACTCAAACTATGCCAAAATTCACTCTGCCCAAAGTTCAGTTTTGCAAGGTACTAGGTGTGTGCAATTTTTGGTGACTTTTTGTGCATGTGACGGGAGTCAAGTTTTCGCTCAAAGGCACAGAAATTCATGGTCCTTCTGGCGCCATAATGAAAGAGGCCAACCTGGATCTGGTTTTTTGCAGTTATTCCTTTTTGAATCTGTTACAAAATAACAGATTCTCAAAATCAAACGACTCGGAATCGGATCAGGGCCAAATGAACCAGATGGGGACATCCCAGAATTCTTTTGTCATTGTTGTTCCTTAGACTCATGGATACACTGATGTCACTATGAGTTGTGCCACTGCTGTGGTAAAAAGAAGTGAGGAGAAAAGCTGTTGTTCCATCCCAGACCTGAAGATTTCTGACCATTCTCATTCTCCTATCAAGCAAAAATGGTTTAGTGTTTTGTCTTTTCTGGATTAATAAACATGTTCATAATTCACATCAGGGGAATGATGTCAGAAATAAAAATAAATGTAGCGCTTAAGAACCACCAGACTCCAATTGTGTTGAAGTATGGATCCACTTTGGGTTTTTTTTACCCCAGAATCTTTACCAGGTTTATATATCTGTTCCTGAAGTTCACATTTCCAATCTGAAATGTATCTTTAATCTTTATCTGAATTTATGTTGTCGACTTTATCCCTGCAGTTGTAGCCAAGCAATGTGTGCATTTCTTCTCTTTAGGACTGGGGCAGCGTGAAGGTGTTATGATATTTACCAAACTCAGTCAAAATCCTTTTTCATGTTCAGAATGTTTTTGGTTTATTTATTTTTTCAAACTGCTAAGTTTCAAGTGTGAAAATTCAGAGAAAACCTTGTGAGGTCCTCAAATGCAGCCATACCTCCCAGAAAATAGGTGCCACTAAGCAGACCTCTGAAAATGTAAGCTGACCTCTTGGCCTGCCCCTCTCTCTGCTGTTATCTCACCCACAACATATCCCCCTTTAGCACTCATAATTATCCTCAAAGCACTCTCAGCAGACCAGCTTGAAGCTCCGTGCACCGAATGAGCAAAGAGGTCTGATGGGAGCTGGACCACGCCGCGAGGTGTGGAAATGTGTAAAATATAGCCTCCCTTTGCCCTGGTTTCCTCACTGTGATCCCGAAGAGTTGTCACCCAGTTCACTGTGAGGCCCACACATGCACAGCCAACACAAGTACATGGAGACGAGTGCTGTGCGTGTAAGTATGAATGACCCACGTGCTAATCAGACAGCCCACTATAAACAGCCACGTTGAGCAGAACTGCAGGAGTCACCTCTGCACTTCATCAGAGCACAGTTAACGACGACCCCCCCACACACACCAGTTTTACTCTCACTCAAAGGGAACATTACAGCTGAGTGTGAGGCTAAGCAGGCAATCTGACAGTTCAAGGGTTTTCTTGATGAAATGACGAGCTCGTTGACAGGATCAGATTATTCAGAAAAAAACGTTTTAAATTTACTAAAAGTCAAATAAGAATATTATTCTAAGACTGCAAAATAGTAATGTGTGTTGCATTCAAAAAATGGTGACAGAAAGGAAACTGGAGCGGCAAGTGGGGACACCAACCATGCATCAGTCAGTTGTTTTGAGATGCAGTAAGCTGAAGTCATCAGACCTCCATCAAGCACAAGAAGCTCCTGCTTTTTAACACAATTTACCATCACAATGTCATGCACTTTGACCTGCTGTTTATCAGTGTTTTCTATAAATCTCTGTCTTTGCATTGATGTGGTTGGTACTCATGAGCTACTTTTAAAAACATCCATGCAGACACAAAAAGTCCCCGACTTCACTAATCTGTTTCTTATCAGTTCACAGTATTTTCTTCAACGTATCTTTGAAATATTGTACTCCATACTTTCTTGCTGTACGTGAAATAGTCTTCAGCAAGTTATAGCATGTTTTCTTGGAGACTTTTGGTTTCTGTTTGGAGGCTGACCTTCATGACATTTTTTTTTTTGGCCAGTGCACGCCCTGGACTCCTGTCCGAGGACAGCATGTGTTGCTTTATTTAACTCTGTATTGGGACACATTGAAAGCCAAACTAGCAATTACTCGAAGTCCCTCTCCAATCACTCCAATTCAGTTCAATCTTTTGATGAATTGTAAACTGTTCCCAGTGGTCTTTTAATTATGATTATGCTGCTTTTAGACGAAGAAAGCAAAAAAAAAAAACCTGTTGTTTACCAAGACATTGTTTCTGCAGAGCAGCAGGAGTTCACTAGAAATTCACCTGAGTTGTGGGCGGGACCAATGGGGCGGAGCAACCCCACCTCCCCTTCACCTTCTCTGTTGTGGTGGAGAACAAAACAGGGAGCAACCATCATTTTTCATCTGCTCTTGATACACAACAATTTAAAAAATAAATATTTAAAAATGCATTTTTAGCCTAATTTTCCTAAGACGTGGCCTCGATCAACAGAAAAATGCTACAAGTACATGTTAAAAACACCAAAATCATCATTTTCATTGGAGTGAGTCTTTAACAAAAAAGAAAATACTGCCTTGTGGTGGAATAATAATAGTCCTGTACTACGTTAGAATTACAAGTTATGAATCTCTTTTCACACACTAACAGGACTTGTATTAGAGGTAACTGACAACAGTTGAGCTCTGCAGCAAAATAAAACAAAGAAACAACAACATTTTTGTTGATTTCTTGAGGGACAAAAGACGTTTTCTTATTGTAAAGACAATAAATTCAGGGCTAAAACCAGGACAGCCTCTTTGTGATTTGCCCCTAGGAAACGCTAAGAAGACCAAATGATAAGCAGGTTTGTGCAGGGACGTTTCCTGTTCAGTAAGAAGTATTTTATGGTCATACTATATCAAAGGTAAACAAAAAATGAAAGAGCGTCAATGGAACGCTGCCATAGATCACCAAGAAAAAGGTTTTCTTTAAGTAGCATTTTACCAAAAGACAAAATAAGAATATTCAAAATGAGGCTTGGCCTGGCAACACACTAAAAGGAAGTGTACATAGCAACAGTACCAGGTCTTAATCTGATGACGACAGAAACTTGCAACTAGAAGGGTTGACATAGAATCACTACTTTTTCCGTAAGCTTGTTACTGTGTGCTGTATACAGTATGTATCCTAGCACGTTAATACTTTGACCGTGACTCCTAAAATGAACTTTGAGAGCTAAAAGCAGTCTGTCTGTGGCTTAAGATAAAATAACTAATTTTACTAATAATCGATTACTAATGCTAATTACTAATTAGTACTACTAGTAATTCTTAATTACTTGCAAGATATGTCGTGCACTTTTGGTGGTTTCATTTATGTACTACAGACTTTCATAATAGCAGATGCATTTTGCCTTAAAGTCTTGTGTTTTTGGGTGATCTTTGAGTTTTGGTCCCAGGATTTGTAGTATTTTACAGTCAAATTGGTTCTTCATTTGTGAAATTACTTCATCTTCTGAGCAAAGCCTGTTACATTAAGCAACGGAAAGGTTCTTCGACCTTTAACATTTAAAGAGCTATTCGAGTCCATTTCTCAGTGACAACTACTAGGTAGGAACTACAAGCCACATAGTCTTCTTTGATCCTTGATTCACATATGTTATAGTCTCTATTTGTTGGCATGTATAAAACATAAAAATAAAGAGAAAATATCCTTTCTTTTCTAAAAATGAAATGTTTAAAACTTTTAACAAGGATTCACATGACTTCCTTTCAAAATAAAAGACACCCTGGGCCACATAAGATCATTTCAATGCAGAATGTTAGTAATAAATAGTCTAATATCAGCAGTTGTTGAAAAAACTGTTTACTTTACCATTTGTGGTGAGTCTCAGTCAGAAATTTGTAAAACTAACAAACAAAAATGAAATCAGATCTAATTAAGTGACCCTTACCATATTTACAAACCATAAGAGCATGTCAAATTACTGAATTTATCCAAAAATAGAAGATTTCCCTTATAATCTGGTGGATTATAATTTAACTTGGCATTAAGTATGAATTCTGGTTGTGTTTACTGACCTCATATTGATACGATTGATTGATTTTGATTGATCTGTGGTAAATAGATCTCAAAAATACATCAAAATGTTTTAGTGGGATGTTGGTAACGACTTACTTATGGACTGCAGGAGAATCAAAGCCACCATTGTAAGAAGCCACGTAGAGTGATACGTCCTGTCCTTCAACTGTTGGAGTACTTTTTTTTTTTTTTTTTTTTTTAACTTTACTACTTACCTACGTTTTATTTTACAGTTAATTTTCAAAACAATTTGACCAGAGAGCCACAATGGAGTTGTTAAAGAACCACATGTGGCTCTGGAGCCGCAGGTTACCCATGAGCTATGGTTATCATTTCCTCTTTTTGAAGGGAACATGTCAAGAAGGAACAAAGGGAACTACTTACTCCGTACTGATTTAGTACTTTGTTTAGTTGTCTACATTCTTTACAGATTTGTTGCAGAGTGATGCAATGGTGTGTAGGTGGGATGCAATTGTAAGAGCAAAAGGGACACAACTGTTGTGATTTTCTATTCTAAATAGCTTTGGTCTAAACTTATCTGAGTGGAAATGTGGGGAAAAACTTCCATGTGCTAACCAACTGGGAACTGTGGTCATTAATCTACAAGAACAGTTTATTTTGTAGCCAATTCATGTCTTTCCATCCATCCGGGGCGGCTGTGGTGCAGCGGAAAGGCGGTCGACATCTGATCTTAATATTGCAGGTCCGATTCCCGCCTTGTCCGCTCATGTGTCAAAGTGTTCTTGGGTAAGACATTGAACCCCACATTGCCTCTGGTTGGCGCCAGTGTTCGTCAGCTGGACCGCCATCATTATGAATGTGTGTGAATAAAGACTGTGACAGTAAAGCGCTTTGGGCCTTCAATGAATATAGGAAAGCGCTACATAAGAAGGTACCATCCATCCATCCATCCAGTCTAACCTGGCTACTGTTGGGCAAAGGCTGTGTACACCCAAAACCTGCCGGTCACAGGTTTTTCCAGGTATTGAAAGGAAATTACTCTGAAAAAAAATTCAAGCGTTTTTACATGCTATTTTATCTGTTTTATACAATAGTTTTACATTTAAACAAAAAAAACACACAAGATGGTCAGTCATTCCAAGTTAAAAAGATAAAAATAGAAAAAGTTGAATAATATCAGTGTAATTTATTAGAACTTTGTTTGAAGGAACAAATACACAGGGAAGCTAAAAAAAAAAAAACACCTCAGGAAGAAAAACTTGCTAACTTTGTTTTGCATAAAATAAAGTGAGAGCCATTTTTGTTTCTTGCATACAGTAATAAAAAGGAAATGAATCCAATATAGATTAAAATTAAAGTTTGGTCTAAAACACTTTTCAGGGATTGGAAGCCAAGACCACTGTGTAATCTGAGCAGCACATTCATTACAATGTAAGATAATGCATATGAGGACATGAGTTAAGGTCTAATGACAGTCCTTGAAGTGCGGTCATTATGTCGGCTCCTTCTGGCAGACTCTGCTGCTGCGACCTTTGATGAGGCTAAAGTTGCAGCTCTTTCTTGTTTGGCAGGAACTTGCAGCTTGATTTGAATCGAGTATCCTCTCTGCTTTATCTCCATTATCTAGTTTGGAAAATGCGTCTTTGGATTTTCTTGCTTCCAGCTGAAGTTGAGCAAGCGAGGTGGAGAGCGGATACATGGCTCTTTGGTTAATGGTGCTGAAGACTTTTCCAGTTGTGAGTGGGGCCCGCCGGTATCAACCACATAAATTCCTTCCAGTGCTTATGAATAGTAAAGTGGGCAGAGGGAATTTTGTGAAAGTGGACTCCTGCAACTGATTTTGCACTTTTGAATGATGAAAGCACTTAGCTTTGGAATTTGATGTTATTTTGAGGTAATAGTAGTCTTTAGAGAGTAGTTTTCTTTTCTGTCTGCACACTTAAAAAAGAAAATACATCTATTTATTTTTGGTTCTTCTCACAGTCTCCACGTGTTTTCTCCTCTGCCTTATATCCTTGGCTGGCGTTCGCACACTTAAAAAAAAAGCTTGTGGGATCATATAACGTCATGTGAGCATGTCTGTGAAACGGAATTCAGACTTTTAGTTTGAATAACATTTCTAAATATTTTAATTTGCTGATATTCTCTAGTTTAACATTGATAGCTAAAGTTCAGGAGTCCAAATAGTGGCAGGGTTTTGGGAACGCAACATTACATTTTTGCTCCTTAAGTAATATACATATCAGCGCTCTGTAGTAACCTGCTTTAAGGTGTAGTTATGCAGCAGTACAGGGTTCTCACCTGTACAGCTGCTGCAGGTTTTTGTGTTGTCTGGGCCCGTGGATGGTTGAAGATCTCACGGCCAGCACAGGTGCGTCTTGCAGTTCCTTTAAAGCTTGTGTGATTGTTGTGTGTGCTGTTTTTGTGTAAGATTAATGTGAGGTCTATGCCCTTATGACGTGCAGTACGTGACGTTATCGTACAATGCCCATACTCCACATTCTAGTCGTTAGTAAAACCTTGTGCTGTGCTCACACAAAACGTGATCTGCACTTCACTTTCATGCCTGCTGCCTCTCTTTCATCATGTGTCAAATTTGCTGCTCTAAGTTTGTCCTAAAAATGTGTTCATAAACTCGATGCTCCCGCTGCCTGTGGAAGAAGCTACTGTCAAAAGTTTTTAGCCTCATCGTTATATGAGACCATTGACTGTATAGCTCTTATACAGTCAATGCATGGAAGACACAGATGATGTATAGAGCTTTTCAAAAGCATCGGTAAAGACGTCTCCATGTCTGGGTTCATGAGATCATTCAGAGACTCTCCTGTTACTGTGAGGTTCACCATCTACTGCAGGAGCTGCGTCTGAATGACAGCAGCTTTCAGTGTTATTTCCACCTGTCTGTGATCCAGTTTGACGACTTTCTGTACAAATTGGAGTAAAGTAAGAGGAACTTGTTTATTATTGTCTTGATACAACAACAAATATCTTAAAATTTAGTAGCAGAACAATCAGGTTCTCCACAATGTTGGTTTTGGACTCCACCTACTGATCAACTCATCAACATGTCTTGGGCCAAAGCTGAGTCTCTGATTGGTTGACATGATGCGTCTTCTTTGCTAAAGTTCAGAAGTTTTAATCTGAAAAAGACATTGCGTCGCGATGCCCTAAACAGCCTCAGATTGCGTCTGTACATTGACCTAACATTGAAACTGGACGTCCCCGTCACTCAAACCGTGTTCGAGTGTGAACGAAGCGTTTGTTTTACAACTGCTCTTACAGCCAGGAACATACTATCTGTGGGAAAACGTGTTCCCATGAGTCACGTGAACAGCACTCACGGGCCCGTTTGCACAGTCCTCATAACTTGGGAGGGGTTGAAAAAAGAAAGATCTGTTCATGTCTGCGTCTCACCTATTTTTCCCTCACTCACCCTGCTGTGTTAATTCACCACGACCTGTTGCCTGCAGCATGCCTGTAGAAAAACATTTCACTCTCGGGGCTCACCCAGCGATCTTCAACCAGCAGCCGACCACCTGCGTGTCCCCTGCAGATTTGATCACTTTTTTGCCCGCAGACAGCCTGTATCCACCCACAAGGGCAGTTGTGGCTAAGGCTTTAGATGTGCTCAGACACTTGGATATTTATTCTTTTAGAAGGGAAGCAGACAAATGCCTCACATATCCTTCTAATGACCCTAAGTTTAAACCAAAGCTGTCATCTCAGTTTGGGTTATTGGACACACTGAGGGCACATGCTTTACCCAGAATACCAGAGCAGTGCTTAGAATGAGAGTGCCTTAACAACATCCAGTTCAGCACCTGTTGATGGCTTCTAAACAGCCCTGCTGCCATTCCTCTGCAAGGAACCACCACCAAAGGGACTAACTGCTATGCTTTGAAGAATGCACTTGGATGGTTTTGTGTTGTGTTCAGGGTCAAATGATATTCAAGCTTTTGTTATCATAAAAAGGAGGTTAGCTGTCACACTTCAATACCATCAAAACCCTTTTTTCTTAATCAATTTACCTGAATGTTTTTTTAAACAAATATTGTTAATACAAGGAAACCAATAGGTAAAAACCTTGGTGAAGGGCAGTGCTGGCATTCACCGTAATTCTTTTAGGCACAGGCTCATAAACAGGCATGGCAAAAGGTGAAATTCAAGATCAACTCTGGTGCAGGATTGTTTTTTTTCCATGAATTATTTAATTAATAATAGAAAATGGCAAACAACATTTCAGTTTAGGGTACCAAGAATTCTTGAATGTTCTGACAATACTTTGCTGTCTTTGCAGAAACTTTCAGTACGATTGGCGAAGACGCGGGAGGTGAGGGAAGCTCCCTATGGGTGCCTGTGTCCCCCTGGTAAGTCCCTGTGCTAAAACTCACTCAATCCTCCCTCGTCTTCATTGCTGTCTCGGTTGTCTGTCTTTATGGGGAGATTGAACCATTTGTGTCTGCTACTGGACTTCCTGTTCTTGTGTGCTGAACTTTGACCGTGATTCCAAGCAGCATCTCTGTGATTTCTTGATCCAAGCTCTTTTAGAAATATTGGAATGACTCTGCTTCCTTTTCACTGTTTACGACCAGAAATCAGGAACCCTCGAGCTTTTTTAAATGACCACTTAAAAGTCCAGTCCTTTATGTTACAGAATGCAGGTCAGTTACTTGGTGCTTTTTAGCATTATTAGCATCATTTTTAGGACAATTCTTATCAACAGTTGTGCAACAGTGCAATTCATCTTTTTGTTTCCCATTTTTTTTGTTTTGTCAGTAGTTCTTGGAATCTGCCCACCACTTGAAAGGAACCTTGATAGTATTATCAGGTCTTACCTGTTGCTACACTCCATTTCCACATTAGAGACACAGAACATTCATTTTCTTCCTTTTTGTTTGGGAACATTTTACAGCTGATAAAAGTACCACTTCAACTACATTTCGATGTATTGTAAAAGCATTTCCAGTTATCTTTTAATGATGATCATACAGTTTTCAGCCTTGATCAAAAATCCTGTGTCGTTTTTGTAAATATATTTTCTGCAGCGCATCAGGAATGTACCTCTGGGTTGTGGGCGGGGCTGTTGGGGTGGAGGTGACCCCTCCGTTGATATGCCTGCATTCTTTTGTTGTTTTTGTTTATTACGGTCCTATTGTTGCATAACTACAGCAAAAAGTCATTGTTTTAGAGAGAGAATTTTGCGATGTAACAAAAATGAGGCCGTTTATTTCCATCTGACCTTCTTCTGCTCTCTCAACCGTTTACTGCATGATGCACACAGAGAAGACTCTCTCCTCTTGGGTGTCTGCTGGATTGAAGCTGTGTGAGAACAGGGGGAGGTGCTGGTCACCACACATTAGTGCTAACTGATCCTGTCAGTTAGATGTTAGTGTTTTAACATGCTGGTAAGCGCTTGTGGGACGGCTTGTTAAGGTGGCGGTCTGCATGCTGTTTCACAGCAGACTCTTCAGCTGCAGGTGTGGACGCCTTTCAACTCTTGAGTGACCAGATGGTTTGTCACTTTTGCAGCTTCCTGTAATTTTCTGCTTGGCCCCTTTTGATAGGGGTGATAGTCTGCCACCCTTTGGAACTTATAGACCAAAGAGCAACAATGTGGTTGAAGCTCATTTAAAAATTAAACACATTTACTAGCTTTCCCAGGCTGATACAAGATACTAGGAAATTGGATCAAAAACTAAAAATTCATGTGAAAAAAGAATGTATTTCCTGCAGCCAACTGTCCAGCTGACTTTACTACATTCAGCATTGATAAGAAATACATCTGCAACTATCTTAGTAGAAAGCACAGACAGAAAACAGAAGGTTTTTTTTGTAAAACTCCTTAAAAACTAAATCAGCTGTTTAAGCCTAAATCCACTTTACTCTTTATTTATTGGCTATTATTTCATCATAGCTCAAGTGAACAGTTTCACAGTCAAAACAGTCAAAGAAAAGTACACAACATTATTTTCAAGTTCTTCACTCAACACTGAATCAAATCCAGATTTTATTTATTTTTTCTTCAGGAGCATAAAAAAAGAAGCAACATTTAGGGCGAACATTTCTTACAACAAACGTATTTGGTGTTCTGAAGAAAACAGAATCCGACCCCTAAAAAGATCAAAACAGAATCAGCTTTAGGGTTTGTGGGATAAGTGCCATACTTTCAGCAAAGTTTGTCATACTTCTAAATTATTAATTGCTCTTTCTTTGTCAATATTGGTTGCTGGCCAACATATCAGCAATATTATTTAAACATGGTTTTGCTTTATTATTTATCTAATGCTGAACATGTAACAAATGTAGAAAACTATGCAATCCTTTCAGAGGTTAAAGAGTGGTCAATGTGGTGCCCAAACATTGTCACCTTCCACTCTGAAACGTATCAAAGATTACCTTTGACAATAGATTTGACTTGATATGATCAAACTCTTGTCACCTTGTCAGGCTTCAGCCTGGCTGCAGTGAATTATGGGATATATTGGTGCCCAAATGTTGTCCGAGCGCTGTGCCTGGTGTCCATCTGGTGCTTGTCACTCAGCACTGATTACATGTTTGAAAGTTCGGTCCAAATGGCTGCAGTGCTGTTGATTATTTACACGAGGCAAATGTCTGAATGTGGAGAACTAGTGATGCTTGAACAGAAAGAGGAAAGAAAGTTTATGTTGTTCTAGTTTGACATTTTTTTCAAATGTCTCCTATGGGATTATCAATGTCTAAACTTTGTGCAACAACCTAGTTATTGATGACTAAATGAAAGAAAAAAAATAAGATTAAGAAATAAGAATAATGGCATCCAAGTTGGTTGTTTTTATAAAGATACACATGTTGGATTTTTTATTCTAAAAACGATAAGTGACATGTATGTTTAGAAGCCAGTGTGTCCTGGTTGCGTAGTGTTCACCTGAAGGACACAGAGCTTTATTCTGAGGATGGCATGTTTGGGGATCAGCCTGTAGAAAGTAAACTACGTCAGTTGCTAAAAGTGGACCCTCTAAATGTTGCACACTTTAGACCTCTATGGTGCCGCAGAGTCTGTTGTCTTTCGAATGTTTATCCTGTGTGTGAAACACAGAGATAGGCCTAAAAATATGCGCAGTACACTTGCTGACTGGATGGAGATGAATCACCAGACTTGTGCACATGGAAGAGGCGGTCCCACATCAACAGCTAGATTATGTGATGCATTGCTGATAACCACATGATCCTGTTAGGCTGACGAACTCTTGATGCTCAGCGATAATAGAAAAACTAAGCTGGTTTGAACAGACAGCTGAAGCAGCCTTAAGCATCAGAGCACACGCCACACCATTTTGAATTTGACTTTATGGACTTTAGGTCATAAGTCCAGAACAGCAGAGAGTGTGGGAAAGAGGTAAAGAGGTGTGGTCAAGCAGGTTGGAACGGGTGGAGGAAGGTTTCAGGTGAGATGTGTGACTTAAGAGTTTTATCAAGAATGAAAGGAAAGATGTAGAAGACTGTCGTGAGAGCGGCCATGTTGTTGATGTAGAGACTGATGCAGAGACAGGAGGCAGAGCTGGAGAGGAAGAGATGAAGATGTGGAGGTTCCCTTTGAGAGTGACCAGGAAGGATCAGGAATGAAGCCATCAGAGGAGCAGATCATGGCAGATGTGTTGGAGATGATTGCAGGGAAGCAGATGGAGGGGGTTTTGACTTTGAGAGGTGAAACAGTGAAGATGATGGTAACATGATGCTGAGGTACCAGGAAAGAGGTCTAGAGGAAGACCAAAGAGGAGGTTCATGGATGTAGTGGTGGTGTGAAAAAAATGGAACAGCTTAAAGACAAACATAATATTTTTTCATACATGATTTATTAACTTTAGATGTCCTAATGATATTTTCTGTCTGAGTGAATGTTTGCTGCAGCAGGAAGGTTATAGAAGAAAGGAGAACCTGAGGGTGGTTGGTGTGAGCACTGATGATGCAGAGGAGAGGGTTAAATAAAGATGGATCACTTTGACTACCTGTAAAAGAAACAGTCCAAAGAAAAACAAGATGTTTTTTTTTCTATTTGAACTCTGAATGTAATGCTTTAAAATGTGCAGAGATGTCTTTAAAACAGATCTACTATAAATGAACATGTATATTAACAGTTTAGATGACAAGCATTTTATTTTGGTTTTCTTCAAATTCATTACAAAATTCAAAACACATAACTATAAGTTATGAATTGTAATGTGATTCATGTTGTCATTAATCTTCTATACAGTTGTGTCCCTTTCGGGGTCACTGGGCTGCTGGAGCCTAACCTGGTCACTCATGGGTGAAGGCAGGGGACACCCCTGGACTGGTCCCCAGTCTGTCGCAGGGGCCACAATCACACACTGATGCCCACTCACATCCACACCTAGGGACAATTTAACCATTTAACTAATGAAGCGTGTTTTTAGCTGAAGTCCTCAGAGAAAACCCGCACATGCACGAGGAGAACATGCAAACTCCACACAGAAAGGTCCCCCATTGGTGACACAGTTTCAAGCCCCCAGCCCGGACTTAAACCTTATTCATGTTGTTTAAAAAGAATTCATAAAGCCAGAATTAGTGTAGTGCAGCCAAGTGGAGAGTGCTGTACAGCTGTTGTCCACAAGTTTCTAGATCATGAAGGTTAGTCTGCATGTTTTTGTTGAGTTGTTGTTTGGTAACAAACTCGCATCAAAGTCTTTCTCTCGTAAAAAGTCTCGAAGTATTTAACTGCTATTTATATGTCATGTAAACCTCTGCTAAAGAAACTTGCTTTGATATCAAGCATGTAAATAAGGGAAGGAAACAATGTGACAGTTACTTAAAGTTCATCAGAAGGTTTGTTGAAGACACCTGCTGGTGAGCAGGTTGAGTTTACAGATTCAGTTACTATAGAAATTAAGCCAAAGGACTCCAGTTCAACCAGTGCTTTCATTGAGGCCCGAGAAACCATCAGGAGTGTTTGTGTCACCATCTGGTAAACAGGACACCGCGACTTCAGTGTTTCCGTGGCTCTTTGTAAGTCTAAATTATTGCACATTCTGTGTACATTACAAAGTGATTTCTGTCTGCACAAATACACACGCAAACATATTTTAGCTTCATTCAAACATAAACAAAACTCACATTTCAAAAAGAGCAAAGGAGCAAAAACACAAACTGTTTTTTTTTTTTAGAAAAACACACTGAAAGTTGTGTGGTCCAGTTGTTAGCGTGAAGGATAACAATTGACCTGACCTCAAAAAGAAACCCATGAGTGAAATAAGTGATTGGAGAAAAAAATCAGTTTGATATGTAATAAACACAATGAGCTCTTGGTGTTGATTCTGCGATCCTGAAACAAAGTAAAAAGGAATCACCACACTGTTCTGAGTGTTTGATGGGACGCACAGGTTACATACTTTTATCATGAATGAAAACAATACAGTTTGTCAATGTAAGGTTGGTATTTTGAACCCTGAGATTGTTCATTCAAGATTTCCACATAGATGGATGATAGAAGGCACAATCTTTCAACATTCCAGTAAAAGTGATGCTGAAATAAAGAACACAATGAGGTTAACATAGCATAACACAAAGGCAGCTCGACAAACAATAGCATGACATGTGGCAACAAAAAGTAGTTGCAGGCTTTAGTAAGAACAGTAATAATAACGCATATCAGAACTGTTTTTGTTCATTTACTTGTGTGTTTTTTCGTTGTATTTCTAGTTTTAGCATTCTCCCATTTTCATGTAATATTCCACAGCATGGGTTTCTAGGCATATTTTCTGTCTGAAAAGGAAACACTTCCATGTAGATGTGTTTCTATGTTGATGTCATCAGAGATCTGTGGCATTTTTTGCTTAACTTTCCCCAAGTATCTTGACTTTCTTCATTCAAGTAATTCAGTATTCGTGTTTGTGATTCCGGTGTAATTTTTTATATTACAAACATCGTGCAGCAGAGAAAAGCCTGACAATCCCCTAACTAAACAAGCCACTTCCTCTAAAATGCACAGCTGACATGGGGTGGGAGGGCTCCTGGACCATGGAGCCGGTTATTTAAGAAGCCCAAGTTCACCTTGACATGTGTGCTGACAGGAAGAACACACAGCAGATCGCCTTGCCTTGTTTGTGATAAGTTTACAGGGCAGCTGCCAATGTTCAGCCAAACCCTAAAGAATTTGAGAGCCAGCAGGATTTTTTTTTTAGATTTAAATAGCAGTGATCTTTTAAATTTAGTTAAGTTAAATTTAAATTCAGTTTGAAAGGTGACAGGTTACTTTCATGAACAACAGTTCTTCTGGCCTAATGCATTCCATAGAATTTTTGTGCAAACATTCAAAAATAAACGCTCAGCAGATCCCTCAGCTTAGCGTCTTTTATTTGCTCATCATCACACTTTTACAAACCAAATGGCAGTCAGTACGATTGTTTTAATGTGCCAGAGATGTAGCAATTTGAGATGTCGATTTTTTTGTCATGAAAACATTTTGTTAATATTTTGGTGGATCTTCGGAATATAGATTATATATAGATCCTGTAAATGACAACAAAAATGTCACTAGTTTAACTCTGTAATCTGATGTTAGCTTTCTTTAATCTATCAATACATTTTATAGGAAGTTTCTACCTTTACAGGATAAATGTCTTGTTGCTGCTTTAACATGTCTTAAAGTCAATGCTGAGACAGCCAGGCATAAGTCATGGGTCTTTAAACAAAACGGTTTTAGGTGTTGACAGCCTGCTTGTCCCTCAGTTAAATCTGTGAGTCAAAGCAATTGTGAGCTGGATATATACTTATTCTAACCTCATTAATAGCAAAAGTGTCCATCAAACATTGAGAAAAAGACAGTAACAATTCAAAACAGTCATTGGCGTCTTCTGAGCCAAACACTTGGCAAACATTGAGCTTTTAAAGTTAAAATGAAGCTGTTGCTAAAGTGTTGTTCTGAAGAATGAAATATGTGAATACAAATCAACATGTGTTTGCATTGGATGAAAAGCATCTAACATGTGGAGCTCACCTTATTTTCTGGTCACATGTTTATCTCATGGTCTACAAAGTTATTTTCCAGATGGTGCTGAAATCTACAGCAAAGTCATTTGTGGCATTCTGGCTTTTATGATTACCTTTAGTGCAAACTCACCTGATGTTGAGCTTGTTTATAGACCACAATAATTGTAATTTAGATATAATAATGTTAATGGTAATTTAGACTGACTAACTTAGTTTTACGCAGAGAATTCTGTTTCTTGTGATTGAAAGTCAAAACCATGATTGTAAATCTGCTGAAAAGCAGATTTAAAGCTGAAAAGTGATGTTCATTCATTTTGCTGCTGTTTTCTGCAGCTTCAGGGCTACAGTACATTTACTGAGATTTTTATTAGTGGCTAAAAGTTCAGTTATGGTACAGTTATGTTAACTTGGCTTAAAAGTAAAAATCTTAACTGATGTCAAGAGACACTGGACTACATTAGGTTGAATTTCACTTCTAGATACTTTAGTTTAAAGCTAAGAACTTAAAACAACATCAGGGTGTATATGGTGTATGTGACGGTGTAGCGAAGCACAGTTGGCTATTCATTGCACTCGCGCACTCAAATGCACAGACATGCAAACATGTCACTTCATTCATCGAACTTACAATTCTCTGGTCCCAATGCCGCTGGATGAAGCTCAGCCACAGCCAGCAGCCTGAGAATGGATCTGCCAACCCCAGCTGCAACGTCTCGTCGACGGCATCCAGTAGCACCTGAGGAGGACGCCAGCCGGTAAGACTACTCTCAGAGCAGAACCAGTCAACACCTGCCTGGTTGAAGGTTTGAAGCAAAGAACCCTCCATATCAAGCAGGCGAGGACATTGAGAACTACCTGCCATGCTTTGAGCGAATGGCCAAAACATGGAGATGACCAGAGAATGAGTGGGCATGTTGCCTTGTCCCACTACTGTCCGGGAAGGCGTTGGATCTGTGGTTGTCCCATTTGGGGAAAATGCAACTGAGACGTATGTCCAACTGAAGGGCCTCTACCGTCATTGGATCCGACCAGAGCAACACACCAAGGACCAGATCAGGGAGACCGTCATCCTGGAGCAGCTGCTGCGGGTGCTTCCATTGGACGTGAGGACATGGGTGAAGGAGCACGAACTGGAGGATGGCCTCACGGCTGCCGGTTTGCACAGTAGTACCTCAGCGCTCAATGAGGGGCGTCATCTGCAAGGCCCTCTGGGGATCAGCATCATGCCGTCCAAACCGCCTTGCTGAGACCCACACAGAGAGACTTCAACCAGGCACTTCAAGGGACCAACCCAGCTCCTAACCAGCGAACGGATGATAAAGACCTTATGTGTTTCTATTGTCAGCACCATGGTGGTCACAAAGCCTCTATGTCCCCGATTCACAAGGCTAAATTCACAGGTGCACGCTATGCACCCAGGCCAGAGACTGACTCAAGTACAGGGCCTGTCATCACAACAAAACAAACATTACAACCTCTCAAGTCTGTGACTGTGAATGGACAGCAGGTTACTGCTATGTTGGACACTGGTAGTTTTGGCTCCTTGGTCAAACAGAGTTTATTTATATTGGTATTTATTTTATTTACCTATGTTAAGAGATTTACTATATGAAATGTATTAGTAGTGCTGTGTAGAATGTTAAATTACTAAAAATGATCCGAATGAAAAGCTGCCTCTAAATTGATGGGCTAGTGATTATCCTATAGGTCAGGTTGGTGGTAGTTGAACAGTCCAAAGATGCCATTTAGACCCAAAGCAAAAACATTAAAAAACGATCCAATCCATGGGCAAACTCTGGGTCCAGACAGAAAAGGGGTCAAAGGAAGGGGACTGCAGCTGAGGGTTATGAGCAATTCACACACCAGGTTCTGGTTCTGCTATCAGAACTGAATGCCAAAATGATAACACAACAATATATAACCTCAACAATTGAGGATCAGATTTTTGCATTTTAAACTTCTATGAAGCTTTACAGTGCTGCATATTTCACTTTAGAGTGTTCTTCTTGCACAAATGATCTTAAGCAGTCACTCTTTATGAGTTATGACTTTCCTTGCACAGTTTACTACAGTGTGCACACTTTAGCCTGAAGGCGCTATCTGGTCTTTTGTTGCAGTTACAGAGAAATCTACTTTAATATGTTTCAAAGAAAAATCAAAGCGACAAATGGTAAATGTGAGTGTACCGCCTGACTTCATGTTACTTTTATAATGAAGCAGATTTTTCCAGATGTGACCCTGTTAAAGGCTTCTACTTCTGGACAACTTTCCTTTTATATTAGACATACGGCTCAGATTTTGGGTTGGGCATCAAAATGAGACTTTATGCATCAAGCCTTTTGATGCCTTTTGATGCCTTTGACCTCTTATTGCTGTAATTGCTGATCAATTTATCTTTTTCAATATGTAATTTTATTATAAAATCTTTCTCTATCAGATTCCTCCTGTTTTGGGATTTCTCATTCAGAGAATCAGCGATGTTAGTTGGATGACTGCTGAACGATGGGCAGCAGGTTCTGTTTTAGAAAGCAGCACAACAAAACCTGCTTGTTGTGTTTTATAAAACACATGATATCTATCTCTAACTCACCACAGACATTCTTATTTACATTTAATATGGCTTGACTTCCTAACACCAATAATATGTTTTTTTAGACTTTCCAGTTTAAAACATTGTTTTAAATAAAAAGCTGGAAAGCAGCTATTGAAAAGAAATAAATGTAAAATCTTTAATATTTTTGACCATTTTATATTGGATTAGAATAGAATAGAATAGAATAGAATAGAATAGAATAGAATAGAATAGAATAGAATAGAATAGAATAGAATAGAATAGAATAGAAATGTATTGATCACACAAAGGAGATGTTACCCAATACAGAGAGCCCTTATTTATCCTGAGATTTGTGCTCCAAAAATAAACTGTGGTAGGTGAAACCTGCAAAATAGGATTCTAGATAGGCTACAAAACTCCTTATTACTTACTTTATCCAACATGAACATTTTCACATATTTCTGTCTTGTTTAAACTGTCAAAATTCAAACCTTCATTAAAAAAAAGTTGAGTTTTATAGCATGAAAACAAAGATCTGAGGATTTTTAAATAGATGTAGCAAACTGAACACACAGCACAGATGAGATTAATTGACAGGATCTGCAGCCAATTCATTCATTCATTTTAAGCTGTCCGTTCAGCAACTTTTATTTTGAAAAATATTTTGTTTGTTTTTCCTTTTTAGATATGAAGACCAGGGTTCCACAACACATTGCATTTCGTATTGCGTCGGAAATGACAGAGTTTGATGCAAAACCGTTGAATACACATTATGTTTGCATCACTGTGAAAGGTGAAGATATATTTCTGTTTTTGTTTTATTTGTATTCCTTACAGGCCTCAGACATTCTGCTCTTATTTTGACATCAGAATTCCCATAACTGCAGCAAATGTGCTGCTTTTGTAGATGCTGAATATGCAATGTGCATATTCAGCCTCCAGAGCATGTGTGAACATAAAGGAAATAAATATATACCTGCTTTTAGTTCATTTTGTCCTTTTATAAACCATTGTTAGGTACATAGTTTGTGCAAATGTAAAAGTGTTTTGCATCACTATCATAACACTATAAAAGCTGATGTGTAACATTGATATATTTTTGAAAAGTCTGGAAGTGTGTCTTGGATAAGAGATGGGAGGGAAAGCACTTGGACGTCTCTCCTTCTTTGAGTTAATGATGCAGAGAAAACAAACAGTTAAGATTGATGGCAGCTGAGTTTTCCTCACGGAAAGCACAGAAAAAGCAAAAATGTTCCTTCCTGGTTGTCTCTCAGATGAAAATATTTCTTTTAAAGTAAGCAAATCTTTCCCCTTCAAATGACTCTTTAATGTGTGAAACTGGACATGGACCCAAAGTGGCTGCGTAGCTTCTCAGTAGCTAAGGAATGTGCAGTACGCCCACATTCGTACTACTTCTTTGCTCCTTGTTGTCTTGTAAAGACGTTAGTGCGTCAGGTCTCTGAGGTGAGTTGAAAAATGCAGCAGGAGCTCAATGGCTTTACCAGAAGAGTTCAGGAGCAGTGAAACCCACCATTACTGGATCATTTTATTGCGAAAAGGTGAGAAGTGAATGAGCTCCATTGCGGCTCTCAGGTTGCATCATTATATGACACCCTGCAACACATATTTGATCCATGAGTGGATGAAGATGGAGAGGTCATGAGGCTCCTTCCCCAGAAAAGGACATATCAATCCTTCAGCAGCTCAAAAATCACCTCCAAAAAGCTCTCCATGTGCCTCCTCTACGGTTCCCCTGTAGTCTCTGTGAGGGTGCTAAACAAACCACGTGAAAAGCTAAGGATAGGTTTGAGAAGTGTTCTACAGAATCAACCATTTCCACAAAGCACCATATCTAAGCCCTATTTTATGGCTTCTTATAGCTGCCATGATTTAACTGTGGAGCTTCATACGGCTCAATTTTACAGTTATACTGCAGCAATGTATACAGTTACATTTTGTTAACCCAGTGACACCTAAAAAGCAAATGCTCTTTAATGTTTGGTAATTCTTCGACCGTTTACGCGTTGTTATGTGAATCGTGATTCAGCATGAACACTTCTTTACTGTAAAGTGTTACAGCTGCTTCTCTCTGCTTCAGGATCCTCTGGAATCACGTTAACTACTTAAATTGTTGAAGAGTTCCTGTAGTCGAAAGAATGTTAACACTGGAGTTAAAACAAAAAAAAAAAACAACAAATCTTCCCAGATGAACAGAGGAGATTTTTGTCCTCATGTAGAATAATTGAAAATGGTTGTAACTTAAAATGTGTGGTCGGCAGTAGCAGGTGTAGCATCACATGACGTCACATCAATGCCGTTCTAAGGCATGATTTTTAGACAGAAAATGTTACTACTTTTACTGCACTCATGGATTTGCAGTCTTGGAAAGGACCATCACTTTATCTATCAATTGAGCTAATTTCTATTCCTTTTTTGAACTAGAATTTACATAATCATATTGGTTTAGAAAAATGTGCGTAGCTACAGCTTAACATGAGAAATTTCATGAGAAAAGCCCGAAACGTGAGCGTAGCTTTAGGCCTTCGATCAGTTGCATTGAAAGGCTTTAGCCATTTCTTTGTACTTAACTTGATTTTTCCACAGTGAGGGAAAAGAAAACTTCACAAAAATGTACACATGACACTAGCTTAAGTCCTCAGCCAAAGTTTTTAATTTTACACCTCTAAAAAGATGACTTTCAGTACATGTTACAAATTTAAACTCAGAGGAATCTATTGCCACTACTCCTGAGGCATCATTGGGAGGTTACTTAGGGAAAAAATGTTGGTTTGTAGATTAGAGAAGAGTAGCTCTCAAAAGTAAAGTTTTTTACCGGAATATTGTAAAAATGTCATACAGAAATGCTTGGCTCAAGCTGAATAAAATGATACTATATGAAAATATTAGGAATGTGAGTGTGGTTGACAAAAAGACCTCTGTTGCCAAGGAAAACTAAAATGTTACTTAAGCCAGTTCTTCACAAAATTACAATAACCAGTTCTTCACCACCAGGCGACCAAAGCATAAAATAGATGCTGTGGATAGAAAACCAAAAGAAAAGCTGCCATTTTGAAATTTTGAACGTTTTGACCGCTCAGCAAGTGAGAGCGTGTAGGTGACGCCTCCAGCTCTACAACACCACCTGCGGCTATAACTGCATTAATTGAATCTATACACCAAACTACCAGGCATGGCACTTTGTCCAAAATGTTTTTCAGGTTCACAAAAGTAAATAAATGCAAATGCCACTGTTTGGTGCAGTTTGAAACGGTTGCGTAAACTCTGTGCTCAAACAACCCTTTTCTGGACCGGTTATTTTTAGCATTGATTACATTTAGTAAAGGTAGAAGACCAGTTGCATTTCACTACGTGCTGAGTTGGTTGGATGTGAGCTTTCTTGTTTCCTGTTCTCAGAGTGCCACTCTCTGAGCTTAGAGACTCTCTGACATGTACTAATTGGAAGTGAAGTGATGTCCTGTCTCCAGGGATCTGTACTTAGCAAAGCTCTTATCCAGAGGGGTCAGGGGTCACGTCCCCACCCCCGGGCTGTCTCACAGTGTTTGTGAGTAAAGGTAGATGATGACACCATGCGTGTGTGCACAATGACTTCCCCAGCTGTGAAATGAGAGGTTTTGTGCTCATTGAAGGGGAGCGGGAGAGCAGGATTTTTTCATTGTATTTTTTTAGGTGAGATGCCCTGCTGAAGGGGCGTGACGGGGGAGGCAGGAACAGTTGGTTTGGTCATCTATCCTTTAACCAACCATCTTATGTCTCTAACGAAAACAACCTTCTTTACTGCAAATGTTTTAGATGTTTGGCAGTGCGCTTAGTTAGAAAGTTGAGAGCCTGTGGTGGTATTTTCCGACTGCAGTGCTCCTCACAGCAGTACTCGCATCACCACTTCACTGCTCCATCATTTGCTCTAAGTAGGTGAAGGTATCACAGCGTCAAAGATAATAGATGGTTGTTCTTGAAACTGCTGCAGTTCCAAGTTTACGAAAAAAGTTTGACACAAACCTTAACGTGTGTATACTGTGTGTGTATGTGTGTGTGTGCTTTGACTTCGGCCTTTGAAGGATCTATTATGTTTAAGGGATTAAGACTTTGTGTGGTGGGGGATGACTGTGTGTGTGAGCGTGTGTTGTTCTCATTGTTTACCTAGTGTCAGCATCAACTCAGCAGGAGGCAATGACTGAGACTAATCTGGAGAGACCGAGCGCGAGAATGCCGCTCATGCACCCTCCCACACCACCCTTAAAAGCACAACCAGGGTCCTGAAGCCATGTCTCTCCGAGCTGTGACAGGAACTAAACTTTGTATTGCCTAACAAACTCTCTATTGAATGTTAGTAAACAGTTAAAGCTTTTCAGTTTGAAAGCATGGCTTTTAGAAAAGAAATATTAACTTTGGAAATATCTGAAATGGGAATGGAAATGGGAGGGCTGTTCTTCTGGCTGGGCTAGGGCTTGCAATCTGTGCTTCTGTACCTCACTGCTCTCGTGTTTTGGGGGCCCGTGTGGTGGTCCTGCAGGCCCTGGTCTGGGTTCTTGACCGAATCTTCTTTGTTGGCCCCACAGTATGTGTTTTGTGCACCCCCAACATTCCTGTCTCTCCCTTCTTTTACTTTTCCGTCCAGTCCAACAAAAAAAAAATACAAACATAATTAATAGAAATAAAGCTTAGTTTAAATTACAAAAGGGGTTTATACAAATATAAACCTTTTGTGTCCAATGATTTATAACCCCCGATTGTAACAGTAAAATTTGTCTAATACAAGAGGCTCTCAGCGCATATCTGTTTGCTCAGCTTTTGGGAAAAGTAAACAGGAAAAGTAAAAAAAAAAAAAGGAAATGTCTGATTGATAAGTTCAAAATATTCTTCTTTTAGGAAAAGATTGCTTAAGAAGAAACTTGAAGAATATGTTAGTGCATTTCATGGTGTGTGGTGGCAGATAGAAAAGGTCATCTGAGATACACTAATCTCCTTTCTTTGTTCTTTGAAAGTCTTAACATTGTGGCAGAAAAACAATGAGACTTTAATTCTTCTGACTTACCATTTTCATTTATGAAGGTGAGGGGACGTCTGTTGTATTAAACATGTTCATGTATCGTCGTGTTGTTCGTCTTAGAAATAAATAAACAACGAAGAACATCATTAAAGCAGTATAGCTAAAGCTAGGGCTGTGGATCATTACTTCAGTGGCGATTCTATTTAATTTACAAATCAAGATCAACAATTCACAGATCAAACCATGATTCCTACTATTCGATAGAAACATGTCTGAATTGTTGCTAAATGTGTGTCTTTTTACTGAATGAATGGAAATTATATGTATTTAAACACCAGGAGATCAGATTCAGCAAAACATAATAATTTTTTTCAGATTTTAGTTCAGTAAACTGAACTTCAGTCTCTTTTTTACTTTTACTATGAAGACGAGACGCTTCACCGACACTTTACTTTGAAGTTTTATTTATTTCCATTGACAGCAGGGCGTATGGCAGGGGTGTGCAAATCCAGCCATCCTGCTTTATCTGCTGTTGATTACCTGGATCAGGTGTTTTTAGTCAAAAAGGAATTTAATGGCTGGTTGGGTTTAAAACCAACCCATTCTCACTCCCAAGTCTTCACATAGTGATTCATGGGAAAACTTGACGCTTTGAGTGTCCCCAGCTCGTTGTTTTTCTACGTGCTAGCTCATCCAATTAAATCAAGGCTCCCCAACCTCCAGACTGCAAACCAGTACTGGTCCTGTATCAGACTGCACGGGTACCCTAACCTTAACCATAACCAGATACCCCAACCCTAACCATAACCCAGTAACGGACACAGATCGGTATTGAATGCGGTAGCGGTTCCAAACGTGGACAGCGTTAGGGTACCGGTACTGGACATGTCCCATTGTTTGCTCCACATTCTGAACCACGTCCGACAAAACAACTGGACCCCTGATTTAATCGGAACAGCCGGCGCATCAAAAAATGACGAGATGGGAGCACCTAAAGCGTCAAAGGATGACGCAGTGGACTCCTTACCCATGCATCAATATGTGACTACTTGGGAATGAGGATGTGTAGGGAAAACATGCAGTACACACCGGCCCTTCAGGCCTCAAGGGCCAGTTTCCTCTAGGGCTTTCGAGGCCTGGATTTGGACACACTTGGCCTATGGTTTTTTTAGTTTATTTACTTCTCCATTTTAGAGCTATAATGGTAAATGGCGTATACTTGTATAGCAGTTTTCTACCTTCCTTGAAGGCTCAAAGTGCTTTACATTCACACACACGGCGGCTCTGCGGCGCCAACCTTCCATCAGAGGCAATGTGGGGTTCAGTGTCTTTCCCAGTGACACTTCGACAGGCAAGGTGGGAATCGAGCCTGCAATCTTCCAATCAGAGATCGGCCGCCCTACCGCTGCACCACGGCGCCCCCGTGGCCTGTAGTGAATTTTTTTACTACACTCCATTCGATTTATAAAGACTTTGAATCAGTGAACTCTGACATCGCTCATTTTCATACACATATTATTGGGAACAGATAACAAATATTCAAACTAAAATAAGTTAATTTTTTAGTTAATCACTCTGGTCAGTCCCGCTTCTGCTGAGAGGTTTTTTTATTTTTCGGACCCACCAACCTCTACGACTTGGGAGTTTCCTAAATTTTCTTTGTTTTTCAGTATCTCCATTTCCTGGTTTTCTTGGATCTCAATATGAGGACAGAAACCAGAAAAATAAAAACCATCCTAACCAGCACAGGTCCAGGCCGGAGGTTGGACCTGGGGGTTGGTAGTGAGGTTTTTTCTTCTTCTTTGCTCTCGCTGAAATAAGGTCAGTGTTTTGTTACAGACAGTTGGTGGAGACGAAGCTTCAGATAGAGATCTGACAGTGAGCGATTGCTTATGTATGTGAAACTGACGGTATTAGGATGGCGTAGCAAGTGCTTTTGGAAATAAATTTAAATTTATACAATATATATAAAATATGTATTTATACAATATAAATAGAAATAAAAATAACTCTGTAAGAAACATTTGCTACATTCAGTGGATTCATTGTACGAGGTTAGATGCCCTCATCAGTTTTTATTTCATTTTCTGTCTGGTGTTTATTTGTTTGGCCTTTTTTAGGTGACAGCAGGTGTCACACCCACCAGCACTTTAGTTTGAAGAGGTATTATATGGACAGGCCAACTGGGACTGCCCCTTGGCAAAGTTATTTATTTGATAGTGGAGTAACTATTTTATGGAGATTTTTAAAGCAAACTTTGGAATTCTTTTTGAAGAAGGTATGCTATAGGCTGATTGCGTGACCATGGTTCATTTGTAAGAGTTACCATAAGATCTACATTAATGGATTGGTTTAGATAAACCACCTCTGTTTCCATCCGCGCTATTGAGGGCAAGTTTCACAAATCAATTGTGTTTATTAGGGTGGACTTGCTAACCGGCAGGCATCTATGAGCAGCTCTTTGCTGTCTGCTGTCACTGGAAGGGAAAATGACAATGCATGTCGCTTGTTTCAATGGACCAGACGAACACCAGAAATATCTTTATGCAACAAGCAACAAAAGTTTTGCTTAGAAGAAGACATAGAGCCATTGAAGCTCCTGATTGGCTAAACAGGGCAGCAGTAGCTCAGGTGGTTGAGCATGTTGGTCAATCATCGGACGATTGTCAGTGATCCCCGCTGCCTCCAGCCAACTGTTGCTCTGTCCTTGGGCAAGGCACCTAACCCTCCTTGCCTCTAGTGTGTGGCTCCACTGTTGAGTGAATGCATTTGAATGTACCGGTGATGGTCCGTTTGGCCCATACTGGCAGCCACACATCTGTCAGTCAGCCTCAGGGCAGCTGTGGCCACATCACCAAAGCTTACCATCACCAATGAATGAGGTGTGAATGAATAAGAGATATATATGGTTAACGCTTTAAGTGTCTGGAAAAGCACAGATAAATCCAATCCATTATTATTAAACACACCTGATCCAGGTAATCAGCAGCAGATAAGACTGGGGTTTTGGAAAATTAACAGGAGGACGACTCTTGAGGCCTGGATTTAGACGCCCCTGTAACAGAGTGTCAGTGCTGGAACCTGCGCAGTAAGATACACAATGGAGATCTGTCATAAAACTGTCATAATTGTCAGATGTCATAAAACATCTGCAATGAGAACCAAAGACTTCTTGATTTACCTGAATTAGTTTTTTTTCAGGTAATGTTCAAAAAACCTGTAATAGGATGACAGAAACCACGAAATTATAACTTATAAGTAAAAAAAATGTAATTGGATGTTATAAAAACGAATAAGAGAAAGGAGACAAACAAGAAAAGAGACATTTCAAAACTAATTAAAAAAAGAATCAAACACATTTTAATAATTGTTTTTGATTGTAAACAGATTTGTCACAGTAATTTAAAACAAAATGGTGTTCTTTCTGATAAATACATTACACCGCAGACACACCTTAGTGGTTCAGTGGTGAGATCATGGATTCGTTAGATCCTGATGTGTCCCCAGCTCAACATTAACAGCGCAGTAAACGATGCAGCCATCAAAAGTGAACTCAGGACAGCTACAGAAAGATCCAAGTTCTGGTTCCAGTATCTCCACCCATCCTCAAAGCTCTCAGTGACCTTTTTCTATCCTTCCACATTGAGACAGACGCACTGATGTGAATCAAAGAACAGCTAATTCTTACCTGAAGTATTTAAATTAATAAAAAAAAAAAAAAAACAATGAAAATGCAGTTAAAAGTTTAACAGGAAAGCACCATCTGTTCACAGAGTACATCTGCAGACACCCACATTATTCGCTCTATCTGCTGGTATCATCTAAAGACCGAAAGCAACTCTGTCAAATATTTTCTGACAGTGTGGTCTTTTCCCCGCGTTCCTGATCAGCACAATACGTTTTTTAAATATTCTTATGATACTGTGAATTTTTGTTCCTGATGATGGACACGTGTTGTTGCCCCCTGACTGGGCAGAATTTTGTTTTGGTGGTTTCAAATGTCAAGATTCCTGTTGGGCTTTAAACGCAATGTAATAAAACTCCTCTGTAAGTGACCCTTCAGAACCCATCCCAGCTGCTCACCTTTAACCACCATAGTCTCACTTTGAATAGTTGCAGTTTTACTTTTGTGTTCTGCTTTCGTCGGTTCATATCTGTAAACATGAAATAACAGTAATGGTGTTACTGCAGAATAACAGCATGGTCATAAGTGTCTCTGCTTTCTTCATAATCGGCACTGCAGCTCCCCCGCCTGCAGCACCGTGTCAGTGCGTCTGACCTGATGATCCAGCAACAGGCTTACGCTGGGTTTCAATGGGAATACTCGGCATACTATGCTGCATAAGGATAGTAATAAATTGGGGTAAAGACATCACAAGGGCTTTTTCCAAAAGCTTCTGGTGCCTGTGTCAGATTTTAGTGTACAAAGCACTGTACATTTCTTGAATACTTAGGTTGACTTTTGTGGCCTTTCAGTGACAGAGAAAGGGAGCAACTCTGGGGAAACTCAGAGAAGGTTTTCAATCATGTTTCTGAAGATTTACTGCAGGCCTACACACACATGAATGCACACCCAAACACACATTCACACTCTGAAGTGACCTGGAGCATGTTGTTCAACACATGGCTCACATGTTTTAAACTAAATCTCTTAAAGCACGTGCAACTTAAGTTCCTTCACATTCATTCTTGTTTACTGCTTCTGAAATTAAAAACTCCATAATAGTTTTACTATAGAATAGTTTATGCAGAGAAAAGACTGACACAAAGGAAGCATGAGAGTCTGCATCTAAAGATCAAAAATCAATAAATCTTTATGCAATTATTTTTTTAAATCAGCTAATTGTTTTAAACACAAACGACACACCAGTAGCATCATTTGAAAACAATAAAGTAACTATCTACTCGGATATTGTAGTTTGGGACTTTCTTGTTCTTTCTTCTTTAATTCTTTTGGCAAACCAGCCCAAGAATATCAAGTATTGCTGCAATATTTACTCAAAATTTCATAACAATGACAATATTAAAACCGTAACTCGCCCTTGCCCTCGCTGCTCGCCTCTACAAGCCACCCACATTTGACCTGTGCCCAGTTGCGAAGCAGCCACAATGCATGCCCGGGGGGGAGCTTCTCTTTCTGTAAGGCTTCCCTGAGCTGTATGTGAGAAATTGATGTAAAAAGCTTTTCTGTATGTTTAATCCTGGTGATACTGAACAGATTGATGTCAGTTTCAAAAAAATCTGCAAAAGTAAGCTTTTGGATTTCCTTAACAACAAAGTCAACCTTTGACCTGACCACACTTGGGCCAAATCTGAATTCTTTCCTTCACCCTACCATTCCATTTGTAGGGGCATTTGTAGTGAAAGTGATGTCCGAAAAGAGTTTTTTTGGGGGCAACCCTCGAGGTGGAGGGCTACAGGGAATAATAATATCTAGGATAAGTTTTGGTTTGTGACTGGCACTAAATGTGTTTTCCTTTAGAGAGTTTTGTTTTTGTGCTGAGTCAGCATTTTTGTTGTGACGGTTTTTTATCGTCTCTGTCTCTAATATTGTTGTATTGTTTGCTGTATTGTTTTGTTCAGCTTGAGCTACTGAACTCGTGGAAACCCTTTTTATGACCCTTTTTATTCTGATAAAACACATGTGAGCTAGCTAAGATTGTAGCAGTGTTGGGCCCGCCATGTGCATGGCATTCGAAACCAACAACTTCTATTTCCAACAGTGTGCCAAAGTCACAAGACGATCGGTGAAAATCTTTAGGACGAGTTTTCGTTTGTAGCGGAACTAAAAGTGCAGTTTTTTAATTCAACATGGTGGACTCTAAACAAGGTCAGAGATCAATAAAAGTTATGTTGTAGTTATAGGCTGAAGTTGGTGGCATGTGTGTGAAATCTTTTGAAAATCGGACAAATAAAACTGTTGTTTTCCCATAGTGTGGAAAAACATGAAATTCAAAACATAAAAGGTTGCTGTGAAAAATAAAGCCCACAGAAAAGTCGCCATTTTAAAAAAAAGTGCTTTTTATATCAATTTCCCTCATACAGCTCAGTTCATCCTTACAGAAAGTGAAATGGGGGGGGGGGGGGGGGTGTCAGGTGTATGTTGTGGGGTCGAGTCAAAGGTCGGCGGCGAGGGTGGCGAGGGTGGCGCGTAGAGGCGAGCGGCAAGGACAAGAGAGGGCAGCAGTCCATCCAGTCTAAGATTTCCTTGTGTGTTTTATAAAGAAGTATTTCAAGAACATTCATTTGAAAAAAAAAAAAAAAACGTTTCCACTCCATTTGCACGTAGGAATTTTGAACTTTTTTTTAATTCATTTTGTAACGGTCAGCATTTGGAGAAGTTCTGCTAAGTCACCAGGCTTTTCAGTCCGTACTCATTTCACTCCAAATCTGTCATTTCCATTTCCAAACCACAGACTCTGAGATTTTGTGTATCACCTCTTTAGAAACGTTCTTGTTCTTCAGCATCAATTCTGCGTTCTGCCCGTCTGCTCTCTGAACGTAACCCATCAGATCAGGACTGGGGGTTGTTGGTGGTAAGATGAGGGGATGTTGTTGCCCTCAATGCTGGAGGTAAAGTGATTCTTTAGCAGCAACGTCTGGTTTTGTCGTTTGGGGGATCTCAGTATGAAACTAGATCCCATTGTGTGATGGAGCTTTTCATTTTGTTTGTCTTTGCAGTCGATGCTGGAAACCTCGTCAGCTTTTACTGTTTATTTTAATAGGTGGGTTTGGAAGTAGAACGAAACCATTCACTGACCACCAATATGAGGTTTTACCACAGGAATTACAATGCCCTCCAAGTGTGGGTCACGCTCTCATTAACCATATGTCTGGTGGAGCATAGTTAATGAGAACTATTATGCTTAATAATGGTGTACTTTGTGCAGTCCTCAGGCGCAACACTGTGAAAACATGCATTAGTGGCTCTAGCATTGCTCCCTTTGCCCTGATGTGATTTGACTTTGGTGATTGTCGTGGATGCATGTTTAAATATCACTTCCCTTTGACACGACTGATGTTTTTTCTTACAGTATTTTAAAAATCCTTGTTAGCTTGCTAAGTATTTTCATTATTGCATATATTCAGTAAATACACCAAATGGATAAAGAAATGTTCAGATTTATATATTACCAATACCAACTCCTGAATATAATATATTCTGATAATAGTTTGTCTTGAATAAATAGTGTTATTACTGTAAGAAACCCTCTGAACCCAAACATGTTTTTACTTTTTGTATAAGAAACAATATTTGATCTTTCTTTGCAAGTAAAAGATGAAAAACTTTACAGAATCACTAGTAATACTATTGTTTTGTGATAATAGAGACCCACTTCGATCATCTTTAGATCTATTGTAAAAGCTTTTAATTATGATTATGCTGTTATTAGTCAAAAAAAAAAAGTAATCTCCAGGACACAGTTTTTGTAAAGCGGCGAGAGTGCATCACAAATTGAAACATCCTCCATCATCAGAAAAATGACAGACTAAAAGACCAAAAACACAATTTGCATTGGGGTGGATCTTTAAAGCCTTAGAATACTTTGAAAATAAAAAATGTCTTGATTTGATCATTTCTTTCAGAAAACAAAGTGAGTCTCCAGCCTACAGCGTTCCAGCGTTCACATTGCTTGCACTTCCTGTTTTCATAAACGTCATTGTCTAACATTTTGCCCAGTGAAGTTTGGGTTTCGTTTTTCTTCTGTGAGTAATCAGCTGTGTACTGTTCTGAGGTGACAGCTGGCACACATCATGTCCTCCTGGGCACATGATTCATCTGCTGTGGACACCAGAGTCCAGCTGGTGAATGTGGGCGATGACATCTCCATTCTGGGGCTGGCCTTGTGACATTTATGTGTCCCGGCAAATGACGGAGTGACTCCTTGTTTTTGGTTGTTTTTCTAATACACTAATGCTCCAGTTTGACCCCTAACTGCCTAATATTACTTATCAGGCAAAAATAAATAGATTGACTTTAAGTTGAAGTGTCGAGGCTGCTAGATAAGAAGCAGAAGCTAAATGTAGACAAAATAAATCCCTAAATCTACAATAAGTATGTTATTTTAATAAAAGTTATTTTTCTTTCTTCTAGTTGTTCGAATATGAAGGCTCACCTCTAAACACTAACAGACGTCAAACAGAAATCTTGTTAGATGTTAAAATCGGTTTCAGTATAAGCTTCAGCTTTTAGTTTTCTGCTTTTCTGCTTTTGCTAGAGTCTGTCCAGCGTTTCTCTCCTGCAATCCGTCTGCTTTAGGTTCAGGGGCACGGAACGGATTCCTTGGGTGTCCAAAGAAAGTGAAATGAGAGTAATGTTGTGGTTGTGGCTCCACCATCAGACTGCACAGGGGGGCATAAATCTCAAGCTCAACTTTCTGGAGTCTTTCTAAGACATTCGATGTCTGGAAAGACCTGGATGTGAGTTTGAGAAATGGGACATTTCTGGGGCCTACATTTTACTTTTTTTTTAACTCAGTTTAAAAATCTTTTCTTCTCATGTTTTATTTTACTGTTTCGCCATTTTATGCAACTCTAAGAATCAGAACAAGTTTTAATGCTGTATTGAAGAAAAACGTTTTTTTTTTAATCATGAAAACATTTCTTTTCGCAGTTTGTGTTATTTCATCAAGTTAACTGTTTAACACCACAGCTTTAGCTCCAGTGTTAATGTTCTTTGAATTACTGTAGCTTTTCAATCATTTACGTTGCTAACGAGATTCCAAAGGATTTTGAAACCAAAGAATGTGTTGTGTTGATATGCAACAGCAGTAATTCACATAAACCAACTAATTCTGATGCAAAAGCTGCTTTTCTACTTTTCAAAATCTGTTATCTTATTTTATTTATTTTTTCCTCACTGAGAAACAGGGTCTAAGGGCAGGGATACCAGTTTAGCTTAGTCTGTTTAATTTAGCTTAGCAACCAGCTATTGTTTATATTTTTATTGTTCTCTTTATGTTCTTCGCATAAATAGTGGGTGTGAAGCCCATTGAAACGGCTGTGGTGTGATATTGGGCTTTGTAAAAAAAATGGAAGTGAATTGAATCTTCTGTATTAAAAGGTTAATGTTAGTTTCCATCTTAAAAATCCCAAAATAGAACCAATAAACATGGAAAGATAACATATTATACAAGCATTTTTTTTGTTAAAGTTTAAATCAAAATCACTATTGAAATTTACCTTATAGTTTAAGTTTGGAAATGACTTCTTTTCAATTAATGAGAGTTCCCTGCACTGAAGCAACATGGGAAACAAGGGAGAGAGAAGAACAAGGGAAATCAACCTTCCCTCATTCACACAGGTGGTTCTGAAAGAGCGTTTGCAACTGGACGCCTTACCTGATGGGTCTTGGTCATCACCCCCCTGGGAAATGAGCCCTGGTGTCCCATAAGCCAGTCCTGCACCAAGTCATCTGAGCCATGCAAATGCTCTTTGATCGGCTTGATTTTATTACTATGTAAAATAGAAACAACTCAAATAAACTATGGTGAAATAGGCAAAGCAACTATGATTATCATGCCGTTCAGCTGTATCTTTAGATAAGACTTGAAGAAGATGGAGGAGAAAGCATGAATGTAATTACATTTTCTTGGTGCCAGATTCAGTAATACCTATGTGTTTGTGAACTAATTTACTTTTCTCAAAGATGCTTTTTGTTATCTAGGTAAGATTTCATGTTTATACTGGTTGTTCTGTTTTCATTCTAAGACAAACTATTTGAGAAAAACCTTTCTTTCAATGTGAAGAAATGCGCAGAGTGAGTTTGGACAAATACCAAAGTCCCAAAGCACATGTGGTAAATGCATTGAGCTTTCATGCATTTATTTTAGTCCCCCCCCCCACTTCTGTGTGAGCTTCTGTTTAAATAGATCATATACAGTGTGTAGGCTACCATTTCTTCTGCCTGGCAACTCAATTAAAGGATGAATCACATTATTTAATTTTTACAGCTGCTCATTCTTAAACTTGGCCAAAGACCAAGTCATGGAAGGGGGGGGGTTCCCTGACTGCCGCCTGTGATGTTTCACATCGGCACTTTGACACAGACTTATTGGCAAAAAGGGATGATGGATCAAAAAGGATGAAGGATCGCTGGGCGACTCCAAGAGTTTTGGCTGTTTAGGAGCACAGGGTGTCAAAAGAGCAGCTACCTGCTATGTAGAGGTCTTAATTAAATAACATTTGTCAGAAAAATATGATCGTAATCTGTAAAGGTACAGTGGTCCCCTGTTAATGCCGGTAGTTAAGTTCTAAAAATAACCACCAATTGGTGAAATCTACAAAGTAGTCAGTTGTAATTTGCACAATTATTCTAGATGTCTTAAATCTTTAAAACTCCTCACTACCCTTTTCCCAGATGGACATGAACATTTTTACACTTTTCTCTCTTGTTTAAATGCAAAGTTGTAATTTATGAGTATTAGAGCAATACAGAAACTGAAGATGTGCTCACAATCAGAGACTGATGTAAATTTGGCAGACTGAGTGCATTCTGTACAGCAGGGACAGCACAGAGGATATTGATGGACAAAGTCTGCAGCTAATCAGGAGACAGAACACAATGCACTGTTAAAAAAAAGCATGCAAAATTACAATGGAAGAAATACTGTAAAACTGCAACGCTACATAATGTGAACTGCATTATAGTTAGGGACACACAGATAAAAAGTATTCACTTGTCGAAAGAAAAAGACTTATTTTTCACAGCCTCTTATTCCAGGCACTTGGTTAATTCAAAAGAAATACCAGAGTTGAGAAAGCCTTTTGGTTAGTAAGTGAAATGTCTTCAACATACAAAAATGTAAAATGTAAAATTTTCAGAGAAAAAGTACATTTTACTACAAACCCCTCCTGGATGAGTTCAGCTTTACTGACGGGTCAGAAAGGGCTTATAAAAACCATGAGGATCTCTGAGGAAACTCTTGAATGAAAACAGCTGAAATAACTCCTCTGTAGATTATTAGAGAATTTTCACAGTGTTTTTAACTTTTAGAGAATAGCAACATGCTTCTAGAGTTTCCTTCAACATTTGAACGTTCTTCTCATCTGCTTAGCTCTGCCTTGTCTTTCCTTTTCACTGTGATGAAAATGCATTTGTTTGGAATGAAATCTCCTGCTGCAGGTCAGTGGTTGCTTTACCGTGTGGCAGGTCAGCATCTGTTTTTCTGTGCTGCATGATGTTGAATCTCCTCCTTGGCAGCATTCTCACTTTGTTTTTGCTAATTTTGATATCAAGTTTAATTGGAACCTGTTGGACCTTGCGCTTCAGCATAGAGAATCTTGAAAACATCTCAGTTATTGTTTAAAGTAACAATGTATGAAGTGAGTTTTGTGCCACCATACTGAGAGCAAAAGGGCCATTTTTGAGATCAAAATGTCCTAACTTGCAAGAAAAATATAAAGTTTTTTTTTTGCTTTGAAAAAATCCTTTTGCTTTTGCAACACAAACGTTTTCAGTTTTGTTGTCTCATCTTGCTTTCATCCTATCTGTGATTTTATGTTCATAAGTTTCTGTTTCCTGTGATATTTGTGCCACCAAACAGCCTGCTGATTGGTCTAGATTCTATCTAATCAAATCGCTATATTTATCTAACGTGTTGTCTATTACCGACACTCAAACACTGAAAAAGCACTTTTACCCTCAATTTTGCTTAAATGGAAAAAGAAGAATATATTTTCAATCATTTTAAAAATAATTCATATTTTCTTTAAGCATTTAGTGAATTTATGGCTGAGGATCTCCTGAAACAGAAAAATAAACTGTGAAGTTTATTCGCTGACACTAAACAGGATCTATACATCCTCCAGAGGAAAGTATTGCTAAAACGTCTGATTTTCTTTAACATCAGTTTGTTAAAAAGAAGAAAAAAAAAAGATTTAAAGCACATATTATCTTCTGCTGCATAACAGCGTTTTGGATTACAGCATTAGTAAGTAATGAAGAGAATGATGGCTCAACAAAGTAGACTTTATGTATAAGTAATAAGAACAGATACGAAGTCCGTGTCTGCCTCCAAGCATGGTCAGTGCGAGGCAGAGACACTTGATTGGATAGAGTCTAGACCAATCAGCATGAACCCTCTTGTCTGTGATTGGCTGGTTGGTGTGGTACATTTATTACACTAAACTGAAACTTACAAACACAAAATCAAAGGATAGGGAAAAGGCAGGATGAAAGACAACGCATCTGAAAACATTCGTGTTGCAAAAGCAAAAAAAAAAAGTTTTTTAAACAAAAAAAACGTATTTAATTTTTTCTTTTGCAGATTACTAAATTGTATTCTTTACATTTTTCTTGCAAATTAGGAAACTTTGATCTAAAAACTGGGACATCTGCTCGCAATGTGGTGGCAGAAAAATGACTTAATAAATATGTAGAGGGGTTTAATGAAGCAGCCTCAGATAAATGGGAACACATGATTACAGCCTCTGGGGAAGAAAATAACCAACATAAAATAGTTAAAGGTCAGACTCTGTTCAAAGTGTGAAACATTAAACAAAGTGTTGCATTAATGGTCTATTCTGAGTTTCTGCTTTGAGGTATCGAGTGAAAAATTGCAAGTTGAAGTTGGGTGGACACATGAAGCAGGATTATTGGCCACACTGAATAGCTAAAAGGTTGCTGGTTCAAATCCTTGTGTCAACAGTATTAACCAGGTTAGTTTTTGCTCTACCCTAGCCCCCAGTGGAGCTGTTGAGTGGCCAGAGATTGGGTTCCTCCAGGTGGTATGAAGGTAGTAATTTGAATTTGTAAGAGTGGAAGCCAAGCATCCTAAACATGAACATTTTTGACATTTAATTTTTGATTTGATATTATTTTATTTTCAAACACAAAGAACAGACACAAAATACTGAAGTGCTTAAAAAAAGAATGGGTAGAAGAAACCATAATAATTCCCTTTTCCATTACTGCCCCCATTTTACATATACATTTTTACACCCTAACATGGACATCGACAACATAGACATCATTATTCACATAAACACTAAGGAATCAAGATAAAAAGCAAATGACTAATCTATAACAAACTTATCTAGGTACCAAACCAACTTCCCCAGTCAAGATTGTCTGTACTTTGTCTCATTGGGCGTCTTAATTTTCTAAGCGATACATTTCAAAATTGTTAGTTTGTCTCTAATTATGACATTTAATGTAATAAAACTAAATAAAATTGCTATACCTTTTTTGCTAGATCACGCACCGCCCAAAATGTAGATGTTATGAGTGGTCCAAACAGGCGTATCGGGTAAATCAAGTAAATCAGCCAACCACTCCTGTTTGCTGGAAAATGCCATTTTTTATTGGGCAATGCAGAGACATTTGAATTCTTGGGTAAATGTGACAATAACTTTTTTAAATGCACTAAATCAGCTGATGTCATTGATACACTATAATTCATCCTTATTATCTTTAGGTGAGCAAGGTGTTGACAGGAAGATCCTTCAAAACACATTGACTATTCTTTGACTACTTTTCGAAAATTCCACCCACACTTCACGAAAACTTGAAACAATGCTTGCTTTATCACTGAACAGTGTTTTTTATAACTGACTCAAACAACCTCTGTGTCATTGCAACTGATCACGTCGTGTGATAGATGATTTGAAGCTTGAACTACAAACAATAACACTCATTACATAGAAAGAGACGCGCGTCTTAGAGAACAGATGAAGGCAGGACAGCAGTTCAACCTGCACAATGCACAGCACTATTGTTGTAACCCGTGCAGAACACTCTTTACGCTGAATTTGTTGCTTTAACCTTTGCTGAGATGCTGTTTGTCTGAACTGAGTAATGTGTCCTGAGGTCAAGGAGAGGTGGGGTTTCCTTCACTTGTCACCCACTGTTGGCCACTTTTGTTGAGTTCAGAGGAAGTGTGTGGCGCCTGCATAAGTATATGGTGTATTATTAGAATCTGCAGTAAAGGAGAATAATGTCATATTGAGTTATTTGTGATGAAGAAAAAATGGGCACTCAGTAAAATAAACATAAGGCAAACCTCTGAGGATGGCAACGCATCTGTGCAGAAATATTATTGACGTCAGTGTGTGGATAAGGAACGTAACTAAACTTGGAACTGCAATGAACTACAAGGATTGCAGAAGATAATATGATGCGTTTGATTTCAGTGAAATTTATGTTTGACAATTAAACCCTTTATGAAATCTCGTATTTAACTACAAAATTAGTTTAAAAAATGTACACACAGAACAATACTTGTCTTTTGTGGTGATAGTGAAGTGACAGAAAACACACAGCTGCTTGGCTGTTCACACAGAGCAAATGTGGCAAAAGAAGTGAAACTTTAAAGGTTTGTCAGTTTAGGTTTTTACTTAGAGTTGCATCAATAAATATGTCGGAACTTGGAACAGGAGCATTTACTCTCATGTGTGTATGTGTGTTTTAACCCACACACAGAGTCAGGGTCTTTGTAAACTGTCTGTTATTAAAAGTAAAGTTGTATGTCAGACACAGCTTCACCAAACACCTCAGACAGTCAATTTACTGAGGTTAAAATACTCAGGTTACCCTGATTAAAATAAAACAATGAGAAAGATCACCAGCAGCGTTGCTGCAACTTGTGATTCCTGTTATGATCACATTGGACTTTTGCTACCCAGTACGAGCTCATGTTTGTCACCCACAGCTAGACGAGGCTTGATGCAAAATGTTGAAACGGTGCAAATCTGGTGAATCTTGCTCCAAGCTTTTTCTTTCATAGCTCTATTCTGACACACAAAAGACTGTTATAGAATTACCACAATTACTTTCTCCTTCATGTTTAACTTTCAAATGGTTAGCTCTTCGTGAATTGAAAGGGACGTCGTCCAAATGTCACTACAAAATCTCACTGGCTGATTGGTCAAAGTTTAACTGGTTTAACTTTTGACATGTGATCAATGGAGACCGAAACTCTTCAGGCGTCTGTTAAGTGACATGCAAACACGAACGAACCCGATGCCAGCATTTACACATTTCCATAGACCTTATATTGAAAGTGGTTGTTCTAATGTGCATTGCCGAGGCTGCTATGAGAAAATGTGAAGTTTAAGAGGTATGAATACCTTTGAAAGCCACTGTAGCTTCAGACGCTCCAACTGTTTGTTCAGAATATCAACAGGTGTTGCTAAACTGCCCCTCCATGGTGTTATTGGGAATTTTGAGTGTTCCTTCTTCGGGTTTATGTTGATCTTACTCTTTTAGAGGACCAACTACTTGGGAACTACCCTCTCACATTCGCAAATCACTTTTGACTATAAAGATTCAAAGGTGAACCAGTCTACATAAGGTCAGTAGGATTCACACAGCAGGACCTCCCAGCTGCAGTCAAAGGCAGGAGATGTTCACCATCCAGTCTGTGTTCTGATCACATCGAAGGTTTCTGGGTTGAGGCTGAAACTGACATGAATTATTATAATTCCATTCCATCTTCTGTTCTTCCTGACTGATTCAAGTCAAAATGAAACTTAGCAGTTAAGATGCAAAGTTTTTAAAAGAGTTTTCATGATTTTAAATCAAAAGACAATCAGGAATCACACATGGATTTTGCTGAATCAGCTGAATCCCTCTTTGGGGCATGAGATTGCTGGAGCCTATCCTAGCTGTTGGCCGTGGACTGTTAGTACACCCTGAACAGGTCACCCGTCCATTGCAGAACAGATCAGGAATCAACAAGACGTTTTAAAAATTGTACTTTAGTAAAGGAAAGAAATTGAAGTTGAGACACAGACTAAAACGGAAAGATGGAAACATGTTATGTTCATGTTATGTTCTGTCAAAGGGCAACGTTTCTGTCTTAAAATTTAGTAGAAGTACACTCACACCAAACCCGATTCACACGCCCTATCCACGTGTCCCGGCTCTCCTTCGCCACACAGAGAATTCGCTGCTCGCTGCGTGTGTGTTCCTTTAGCTCGCCGCCTCGGCTGTGTGTGGGTGGAGCTAGCAGCTAATGTTTGTAGCCTTATTGCTACATGGAGAAGTGTCTGTTTATCTCATTTACAATGAATGTGAGACACGGATGATGTTTAGAGATCAGGTTTGTTTATTCTGAAGAGCTCTACAAAAACATCAGTGATCACATCTTCATGTTTGGGTTCACAAAAACATTTAGTCTCCTGGTAGTTACAGCGAGTTTCTCTCCTGCTGCCGTGTCTGATTGACGGCTGCTTCTGCTCTTGTTTAAACATAAAAATAAAATGTGGGGACCTTTTTTTATTAATGTCTCAATGAAAATAAGAAAAACATCCTAAAGTTCAGGAGGCTGAGAAGACTGCTTTCTCATCCAGCAGCAGCCCTCCGTTTGGCAGCGAGTTCCTCTCCCGGAAGCCGACATAGTGAGCGTGTCCACTACAGATCCATAAGTCCTGCGACAGACTCTCTAGAGCAGGGATGGGCAACTCCAGGCCTCGAGGGCCGCAGTGTTTGCATGGTTTCCAGATATCCAAGCCCTTCTCATAAACGATTACCTGATTCAGGTGTATTCAGCTAATTAGAACATGCCAGAACATGGAATGTTGGGAAACATGCAGGAATGCGGCCCTTGAGGCCTGGAGTTGAGTGTACCCACCCTCATGTCCTCGCATCTCCTCCCCAGCTTCTGTGGACCTCTGCTGAAACTCACACCATATGCTTGACTTAATGATTTGAAACTCAAACAAATCACACCTTTCTCTGTATCTTTGGCTTCCAGTAATGGCTCTGTGCTATCCTGACTTTAAGAATATACTTTTTAAATTACATTCTTGAAACTTTTCTATTTTTTCTGGGTGTCCTCTGGTTTTCTCAGTCACCATTTCTTATTTTGTTCATAAAATATTAACATTTCCGTGTCACTGGTGTCTCGGATAAAACCGGTGAAAACAATCAAAAGAGCTTTTTCACTTTAAAAAAATAGAAGACCACATTAACAGTTAAGTTCTGTTAATTCCTAAATCCAACAATGATAGACTGTGTACTAAACCACAACTTGAATAAATACCTGAATGCAAGGCCATCATTAAACAAAAGTTGGGACAACAGGCTCCTTAAAAGCCACAGTTAACTGAAAAAAAGATTCTTACTGAGCGCTTTTATGCTGGTCCTTTGAAATAGGAAGGAGAAAACAACTGCGTGGGTTGTGTATGCAGCCTTTCAAGAGCATGTCCTCATCCATGAGTCACACAGTTTGGACTGGTTTTTTAACAACAGATTGAATGAGCTCTCCCATCACAAACCACTCCAAATGTCAACGGTTGAGGAAGCCTTTCTTCTTTGCTTAAACAAAGAGAACAAGCAAATATTCTAGTCATTGTGACTCATTTCAAGTCGGCTAATGGGGGAAACCTGAAATGGTACCACAACAGAATTAGCTTAATAATATAAAGTAAAAATAAAAAGTGACAAATATTTCCAGGGATAAATTCTTTGCTGCTTTATTTGTTGCTTTTCAGTAACGTTTGTTTACTATGGTGTGAATGCAGCTGTGCTTTATGTCTACTAGCTAAAGCCTTAGTAACATGCACCTTTATGGAGGTTGAGCCGTACAGACGCTGCAGGTTTTTGGGTTGTCCAGGCCTGCAGAGGGTTGTAGAGAGGAGCGGCTGCATCTTAAGGTGAGCACAGGTGTGAGGCCCTTTCTGCCATTTCAAGGGATGTGCATCTACTATTTGTCAGAATATTGTAAGTTACACGCAGTTATAATGTACACGCTGAGCTGTCAACCGTGTCCTTACAACACACGCTAGTCATTAGTAAGGTGCATGCACTGGCTCCTTGCTGACCGCAAGTGAATGAATACTCCACACTGTTGAAAAAAAGGCATGCCCGTTGCACACCAGTAGGATGTCCACACAAACTACACGAATTTTCACATTTCGTCATTTCGAACAGCCAGGCTAGATACAAAGAGCGCACATTAACATCACTAACGGGTCTCCTGAACACTTAGCAGGATGTTGGGGGGGTTGAAAAAAATGAAAAATCGGTATGATGTGCAAACCATCTCACTAACTTTACCCTTTCTTACCCGTATGTGTTGTATCATTGTTTAACACAACCTGTCACTCACAGCATGCCTGTAGAAAAAACTCATATGAACATTTTTTACTTTTCTGATTCACAGTGGTCTGTAACCTTGATATTTTGTGTGGCCCACCTTTATGTCCTGTACAGGTTTGCCCATTCTGTGTCAGCAGACAGCCCGTATCCAAGGCTAAGGCTTAAGCTAAGGATCAAAAGCATTCAGGTTGCACAACAACATAAATGACATGCCTCTATTTCAGTCACAACCATTGTAACACATTGCATAAATAAAGAAACTTGCCCTTTGTTGAAATGGAGTACTTAGGAAGTTTTAGGACATGCATTTCCTGTTTCCTGAGGGCAGATTTTGAAATAACAGCAGAGGGAAAAGTGGTTGTAATTGTAATTGTATTTTTTATTATTATTTCGTTTTTATCATTATTATGATATGTATTATTATTTTTTAAAATATAATTTTAATTATTTTAATTTATTTTTTTTAATGTAAAGTGCCTTGGGTTTCAAATGAAGGAAAGACGCTGTACAAATAAATAAAGTTTGAAGTTTGAAGTAAGGTTGGTTCTCAAAAAAAGATTCAATGTCATCTTTGTGAGAATCTGCATTTGAGCCACTGTGTGATTATTTAATCCCAGACTGAACACTGCTTTTCTTCTCCTTTCTGTCGTTGGGTCTGCTAAAAAACAGTCCAGTTTTCAATTGTAAAAATGGTCCCTATAGATCTGTTAATTATTTTTCTTCTTTTTCCAGAACTGACAAAAATCAAGTCACATAAAACAGCTGGACTGAGCGTTTTCCATATTAGTAGCGTTGATACAGGCCAGGTTAATGAGTGCTGAATGGATTTGACCCATTGTTCTGCATATTAATGCAAACATGGGTTTTTTTACAGTAAGCATGTGGATATTTCATCAGTGAACAATGTGCCTTTAAAGAATATTGGCTCCTGAGCTTGTTCTCTGGAGCTTTCAAATCCCAAAAAAATTATTTGTATAAAATTGCTTTTTACATGTGACCTCTTATACTTGAACTTCTCTTGTCAAAGTGAATGGCATGGAGGAAATGAAACTAAATGTTTCCAAAAGTTTCTTATAGTTTTCACTAACATAACAAGGCTCGTTTTCATTTGCAATTTTTGTATCCTTTGTAAAGTGACGTCATGTCAGCCTGAAGCCACAGCTGTAAAATTCTGAATTAATGTTTTACAAGGCAGAAGAAGTGTAGCAGAAGCATGAGAAAGGCCTTTTTTTTTTACCTCTGATGAGATCATTCCTTTTCAATCAAAAGCATATGAATAGTTAGTTTACTTCAGATCATCTGTTTATTTTATGTTATCATGCTTTGAACCTAAATTGATGGGATTTCATTAGTTCCGAAAGGGATTCAGCCACAACAAAGTTCAAATCTATTTTGTGAGCTTTTTTGTCAATACGTTAGCTTTACTGCCTTTACTCATGATCAAATTGGTTCACTTTTTATTTGAACATCTAGACCTTTAAGTATTTGAAGTAGAAGGCTGTTTTTGCAACAAATGATGAAAATGCATGAATCTTTTTTCCATTCTTGTTGGCTCAGAGTGAAGCCTTTCACTGTTTGCACAACTGCAGCAGAGATTCTTGAAAAATGAATTTAAATGTCCATAAAGTCGTGCTTTTACCCAGGAAAGCCTGCAAACTTGAACGGTTTGGTCTTCAGGTGGCAGTAATTAATGTTTGTCTGCAAAGGTGATTGGAGTCCTGTCACACTATCCAGAACTGAAAGCTTTTGACATCAGTGAGGATTGGGTTTGGAAAAAGTTCTGTTAATCTTGTTAGATTCACAGAAAAACTATTGACTGAATGATTTACTATAGTATTTTTAACCTAAAAATTAATGCTCTTTAAAACGTCACTGTTCCAAAAAGCATCACTGAGTCAATGCAGGCAAAGTATTCCTGCGTTCCATCATAAATTATTATAAATTAATCTAAACTGTATTTGTTTTCATAGCTTTGTTTTCAGCACTTTGAGGTGTATTTTTATATGAAAAGTGCCATTTTCTGGAAGCTTTCCTGCAGTGAACATCATAGTCCCAAACCCAGCTTTTACTCTTAAAAGTTTGTATGTTCTCCCAGTGTTGATCAAAGTGAATTCATTTGAGGTATTTTTGAAAAAACGTCGCTGTGTTTACCAGTGATGCCACTATTCTTAATTTAAAAGCAAACTGTATGTTTTACCATTGAACGGAATCATGGGAAAAGTGAATCGTTGCATCCCTGCTGCATACGTATGTTTACGTTGAAAGTGCCATTACTTAAACCTTTCCATGTTAACTGGAATAGAGTTTGAACTATACAAAAATCATAAGCTGTGCTCCTGAAGTATTCATTGTCCTTTGACTTTGCAAAAAACTCTAACTTTGTTTTTATTTGCCATAGGTTTGCTGACTTTAACATGTCTGTACCCCGGTCTCATTTTCATGTCCTTTTCAATTTATTTATTGATTTATTTTTTAATGCAGACCACCAATTTTGCGTCAAGATTTCCTGAAGTCTCTTGTTGGTGCTCACCAACAGAAGCCTGACAGCCAACACATTTGCACCAGCCACTGCTGTGTGTTTACGACGGCAATCGGAGAAGCAAGGAATCTGACAGACAGGCAGGGATGATAGGGAAGCTGTCCTTGCTGTTTGTGTCTGTATATTTAAAGTGCTAAAATTCCATACGTTATTCCGGGATCCGCATGCAGAGATGGTCTTAGGAAAGTCTCCCACCTGCTGTTCTCACCAGTTTCCTCAATGAAACACAGAAGATCAAGTAAGCCAAAGTAAAGTGTATATTACCACTATAGGACGGCACAGAGACAGGAAACTTCTGCTACAGGACATAAACGCTCATTAAAAATTCAATATAGAAAAAAGGGTTCTGCTAACATGAATTATAAGGAGGCTCTAGTTTTAAATTGTTATGGGTTGCAAACAAGTTTACCACAGTTACAACTGGACTTCTGCTCCGCTTTTACATTCTGCTGTTGTTAGACTTGTTTTTTTTTTTTTTTTTTTTTTTTGCAGTATAGCAGAACTCTAAGATCTTTTCATATTAAAACATGAGTCTGAAAGTCATGATTTAGCTTTTTGTAAACTGGTGGGAAAATGATATTTTTGCTGTTTCAGTTACTGAAAGACCAAATGAATCAAAGCAAGGGTGTGCGAGCGATCCCCTGGAGGAGCGGCAGTCACATCCACATTCAGGAACCATTTGCTGGTTTCTTGTTGCTGCTTTGGACTCCTGGTGTACTCAGTACAAAACTTTGCTCTAAATTAACCGCTGATTCCTTGACAAAATCTTCATATAAAGGAGCAATAACTTCAAACGTGTTTGCATTCATCATTGTGATGTCTGTAATTGGTTCATTTGTTTATATCAGTGCTCACAGCGGTGTCTTAGCATGTGTATGTTGAGAATAGGGGGCTGGCCATGATTTTGCATGATGGCATGAAATATCAGATGTCCATTTCCGGCTCCAGTAAACCAGTGATCTTGCATAAGCAGAAGCAACAGGTGTTGGTAATAGACAGCATTAAGCCCAGCGAACAAGAAGCCTTGGAATACATGATACCATTGCAGACGAGCAAATTTGTGCATGTGTGTGTTTATGAGCATATAGTTTGTTTAATGTTCTGCCCAATACTTGTTGCACACAAGCCGTTGCTTCAGATGCCCCTGTCAGGCGCCACTTCATGTGCTATATTTGAATTGACTTCCCACAGGCCTCTGTGAGTGCCTTTGGATCAAGGTGATCTACAGTTTGTCCCTTAGGTGAGCGGGCCCAGCCAGCAGAATGTGATGGCAGGCCAAGAATGCAACATGAATCTGGCTTCTATGTTGGGTTCCGACATGCTTGCATGCAGACATGGGTTAAGCTTAGCCTCTGGAACACAATGTCTGGAAGTGAGACGATTTGTCCATTTTTGTCTCTGGATGGGGGCAGTTAAAGGCATGCAGAATTTGGTTTAAAGCTAAATCGATGAAGTTGATTGATACTTGATGGTTAATGCACTGGCGGTGTTTAATCTTATAATTATTAGCTTTCTTTTGTGGCTTGATGTTTTAACCAAATTACTTGGTTTGTCACTTTAGAGACTGTTTTTTCCTGCTGCATTATCAACGGCGATCTTGTGCAATAGTCAACATGGTAACGTGTCAGATTCTCTGTCGCCATTCTGTCTTTCTATCTAGAAAACATGAGCCGGACATTTTGACACAATATAAACTGGTTTCGATGTGAAAGGAAACTATGATTTATGTTCTTCAGCCTTTGCCTACTTAAAAGGTAAAACACCTTTGCAGCAAAAACAGCCTGGCAGACTGGTATGGATTCTATATATCAGATTTTCAGGATAAATAGAAGCAATTTCTTTTGGAGCACTTCCAAAAAATCCAGTCTTACTTTGCCTTGTATGAAAGCAGAAGCGCATGAGTTTATAGAGGTACTTTGTGCTGAAAGCCTGATTGATGACTGGGGCAAAATTTATCAACAACACTATGAAAACTATTTGCAAGGTATACTGATTGCTGTCTTTTCTGTTTGAAGTGACTGTCTACATTTAGTAAGGAATCACTTTCTAACAGAGCATTGTAGTTTAACAATTTAAAACCAGACGTTTAGCTCCAGTGTTAACATTCTTTCTAATTGCATAACTCTTCAATCATTTACGTAATTAACGTAATTCTTGCAGATTCTGAAGCAAACAAAAGCAGCCTTAAGCTGAAATGCAACACTGTAGTGACTGTATAAACAATGAAATGTTTATGCAGTCAACCTAAAGCAGCGGATTCCGTCGTGTAGAAAATTAGCTTTGTGCTGTTTTGCAACACTTTATGTTAGCCACGTGTCAACTGATTGATCATGTAAACAGTCGAAGACTTACGGTAAGTCAAAGGGATATCATGTCACAGGTTTTGATCAACTGAAAATGTGTGGTAGACCAGGTCCAGAGCAGGTCCAGAGCAGGTCCAGGATTAGTCGGGAATCTCTGCAGAACTAAAGTATTTTTGCTCTGACCTTTGTTTGATAATAATCACAAGCAGCAAGCCACACCTTAAAAAATAGCAGGAAATGAAAGAATAATGGTCTTGACTTAAAGAGAAAATGTCACCCTGCCTGCATCAACAGTTGGCTCTGGATATGTTTATACACCAAATACTTTATGCTGCATGAAAAAAACTATAAGCTTTGATGAAGTAAGCAATACAGCTGTCATAGGCTACCTTAAGGTTTGATCCGACATTCATAAAAGTTAATATACATAAACAAAATGTATGCTACAATATCTAACATTACTCTTAAAATCGACTTTATTATTTTCTTTTTACATAATTAGCTTTTTAGCAGGATCAAGCAAAAAATAAAAGCTGAACTGTGTTGTTCCCGGTATAAATATGCTGGTCTGAATAGTAGACAGAATCAGTTCTGCAAAGTTGATGAGCCAAAGGATTAAAATGGACATTTACAGATTGATTGTCATCAGTGGTTTCCTCATCTGAGTAGGATTGATGTAACAGCCTGTCTGATTTCAGCATTAATCGAGCTTGTCATATAACTCCCAGTTCTCCCATTGTGTTTGCTTAAAGGTCAGGGGCAAATAGATTGGTTTTTGTGATAGGGCTGTTTTATGGGTCTGAGTCACAGGCAGGGCCTGAATGCTTAAAATGTATATGTACCAGATCACTGATGCAGATTACAGCCCACAGTATTGGATAGTTTTGATGGATTTTCCTTTCAGCTGAAGTTTTTACCATGATTAGGCAGTTTTAGTTGTTTTGTGTCATGTTTTACCGTGTCTTAAACTACTCAATTACCAGAGTTTGGCAATTCCTCAAAAGTCTTAATGAGACTTGACTGAAACTGTTTAGCATTTCAACATTGTGTTCCTTATTTTCTATTTTAAATTTGCTTCATGCGCAAAGAATGAAAAGACGGGAGCTGTCTGCATATGGTCAGCATATTCCATTAGTAAAGGAAAACTAAGATTTTCAACACTCTTAGAGTTCCTCTTGAAGATGTCTAGCTATAAGACAGTATAAACAAAGTAATCTTTGTACTGATAGACCTACTTGTGTTCAGTTTACCCTGTAAGGCTACTGTGTGCAGTCTTTGAGATCGAAAGATTTTCTTAAAGTCCCTATCAGATTATGTTTTAAATTTGTTGCAAAAGTGTTCCTTGTGGTATTTTAATTATGATTATGTTGTTTTGTAGACAAATCAAAAAACTTGTGTCATTTTCTAGGACATGGTTTCTGCAGAGCGGCAAGAGTTTAAAAAAACAAAAAATTACCTCTAAGAAACTTACTTCTGTTGGTACAGAGCAACCCCGCTCCCTTTTCCTGTCGGCTGTGACTGAGAGCTCACTGTTTACCCCCTCCCCCACTAGCCTAAAAGCCCCTCACACCACCAACCTAATATTAACTGTGCAACAAAAACATTGAGCAATATCAGAGCTATTGAGCCGTACAGATTCCAGCTCAGATGATGAAACAAAGATGCACATGGATCTATTTGTCTGCAGGTGGATGCATCTTAATGTGGCGGGGCAGGGAGCTGGTGGCCCATCCAGCTTATTTTCTACATCACAAATATGATCTTTTTCAAACCGCAGTTTTTTTGTTTGCCCCTGACTCCCAAAATCCAATTTCAAGCTTAATTGTCTATATAATCTATATAATTGTCTCTCCATCATGAGAAATTTGCAACAAGAAGATGTTAAAAACACCAAAAACACCATTTTTATTGGAGTGAGTCTTTAAAGACTCATCAGGACATGAGGTAGAAACTCTGCAACAGCAAGCAGCTTTGGTTACAGATGATGGAGTCGAGTCTGCCATCTCCCTCACTTCTTCCATCACTCCCAGGACTGATTGGTAGGCAGAGTATTTGGCGAGCTGCCTGCTGAAGACATGTTGTGAAGTGTCAGAGTTCTCCGTGGGTCTCTCAGGGGAGCTTACGTGTAACCTGCCAAAGCCACGATGGTTAAAACTAGTGAAAATTATACTTTGCTGGATGCTGTGACTGTTGTGAATGTCTTTCATAACGTGACTTGTCATGGTTTTGTATGAGATGAGTTTCCTTTCCATTCTAGCTGAACTAGAAAGGTAGAAAATTGGATTTATTTTATATGAAATAGATGTTTAGCAGAGTTGATCAAAAATGCAAAGACTATTTAAAGACTATCTTGATATGTACTTCAGTTACTCAAAGTACCACTATGAGTATGGGTATTTTAGACACGGCTGTCTATATGTAACATCCAGTTAATTTTTTTCCTCTTCTCTTTCTTTCTTGCAGGACCTCCGGTAAGTAGACCAGAAGCCCTTTGTGACCTGCATGTGGTAAAGTAATGCTAAACACTTTTACCTTTTCATGTAAATGAAAATAACCACCTGTCTTGAAACATTGCAAATCTGTTGTGATGCACTGGTTTGACATGGGTCCTTTGGTGTGGCATTAAGTTAAACTGTTTAAATGGCCCTTATTAAAATTCATACATTGTGGTTATTAGCGGTGAGGTTTTGCAGTTTATTTTTTAAAAATAACTTTAATTCTTTTAATGACCTGGGTTATGATGTTTCTTTGTGAATGTCTTTTCAAACAAGCGACACGTCATTGTACTAGTTAATGGGTAGCCTTTGATGGCGTGGTTGACTTTTGATTTAGACAACAGACGTCCTGACTCTGCATCAATCATATTCTTATCAGGCCTAACTATTTAATATAAATGTAATATGACAAACAAGAGATAACATTTTCCTCCATGTCATATTTGTTTGTACAAGTACAACCACATTGGAGAAATGTTAATACAGGATCATGACATGTGCAGCTCATGAATCTCTATCTTTCAGAATCACATTTAGTAGCAATGACTGTAACTCATCATTCATTTACACTCTTGGAATTTTGTACTGCGTGATTTACAAATTAGGCTTTTTGCTTTAGATTAGCTTCTGTACCTTAAGATTATTGTTGTGTTTTTCTTGACACAACAACAATCAGCAAAGTATTGGCTGTAGAAAGGCCTCCAGAAAATCCTGGTATGAAGAAAAATCATAGTTGACTGTAAAAATACATGGTCCTGAGTGGCAGAGGAAGTTGATAAAACCAGCACTCCTCCACTGTGTTCGACTGGTTAAATGTGCCGTTTGTGTGTTTGTACTGGGACGCTTTGGTTTTCTAGATACTGGATTGCGGGGCTCTGCAAAGTTTCAGATTAGTTATCTCTAAAAGTCCCTTAGCTTGTAGTACTTGCCTTGAAAATCTTTTAGCCATCCGAAAAGTGGATTGTTACTTAATGAAGGTAAAGTGTTATCTATCGGTGCAAAGCCACGTTTTTTCAGGACAGAATCAGCTGATCATTGCGTCACTGTGATTGAAAGAATGCAAACACTGGAGCATAGACTGTGGTGTTAAAGCCTTAAGATGTGGCTGTGGTTTCAGTTTGGTGGATCAATAAACCATCTGTTTAGTTTATAAACCTCTCAGTCAGTGTGTGTTACTGGGCATGACACCAAATTCCACTTTGTGGTCCAATGTTACTTCACTTGTCTTATCAGACCAGGACAGGAAAGAATGCATGAGTATTTCACGCTTTCACCTTGTTTGAAGTGCTTTCATATTGTGCACTTTCTTGCAGGAAGACTAAACTTCCTGAAAATGTCATGCAGTTACAACAGCCGCTCGATTTTTTCCTAAAATAAGCAATGATAACAAATGAAAAGCAATTAGAAGAAAAACCTCCTAGACCTGATAGTTCTGTGAAGAACAGGAGGTGTTGATGAGCGTCTCTAAGAAAAAAGAAATACAAAAAAAGTTTATTTTCTTGTTTTTCAAAATAATTGTAACATTTTTATATTTGCACTAAAGACTGTTTTTCTTTCTTTCTTTCCCGCTACTCATATTCTCCTGATTACTAGAGAAAAAAGATGGTCAAAATCGTTGCAAATCCACCAAAAACTAAAATTTCTAGAGCACCACACCTTCACATTTGGTAAAGTCAATAAGCTCCAAATGTCCTCTATAGATACCAAAGGAAGATTACTAAGTAGTTTATAATGGTTGGGAGACGTTCATCTTTAGAAATGTCCTCTACACAGGACAAATTTGCATTGCTGGTAGTCACGGTGCTCAAACCACTTTAGTTTCAGTTTCATTTACTTACACTCGAACACTTGATTGGTTTGCTAGACAGTCTGTTCACATGTGAATGAAACAGAACATGGTTCACTTGCAAGTTAAGATAGACTGTAGTTTTTAGGTGGACCCGGGTTTTTAGTTTTGTCTGCGTCAGAGTTCACATGAACTTTCATATCTGCTAAAACAACATCACATTCAGGAAAATGAGTGTTTGTGTGAACTAAATATCTGATGTAAACACGCCAACAATCTATAGCAGTGAGTTCAGTTTTGCATTTCACTTTCTCTGACTGAAATAACAGGAACAAAATCAGAGAGTGCAGTTTAATCAAACCCCGTTCCTATACATCCTAAGAAACTTTTTATTGAGCAGAGAAGGACCCAGGGGACCATGCATCCCACGTACGATTTCCAACTATGCAGCAATCTTCTCCTAGCACCCTCCACCCCCTCCTTTCCTTCCTATACAGCAGCATTTTGCCAAATGGGAGCCACATGTTGGAGGGTTACTGTGTGATTTAAATGAAGGATTCCTTCCGCCGCTGGGGTGACCTTCACCCCTTGCAGACAATCCCTTGAGAGCCAGTGGCTGAGGGGCCAACATCTTAGTGCAGGGTGTTCACACTCAGCACTTGGCAGCTATGAACCTTTGTGTGCTGTTCTAGAACTGCATGAATTAGAAGAGAAGGTGTAAATGTGAGTCATTACACCAGCCCCATGGATCTACAATTCCAGACTTAATAACTAAATGTGAGAAACCTGTTTGTCCACAGAATCCAGACTGTGTTTACTGTTTAAAGGGAACTTGCTCACCAGACAACAATGAAAAGCTGACGTGTGAAAAAGTTCTGAAAAGCACTCTGTAAACACAGACCCTGCTTTCTTATCAAGGTAGATTTGTTGCTAAAGTATTGTCTGTTTGTAAAAAAGTTTTACCGTTGTAGTAATACATTTGTGCATAGTATGCTTGGTAACTGTAGACAGAACATTTCTGTCCGTAAAAAGATTTTGTAAAAAAAAATTGTAACATGATATCATACACACAGACAAAGCATTTTAGCGACTGAATTTCTTTTGACAAGTAAACTTTGTTACACACACACATTTATTTACAGTCACAAAACCTATTCACAGACAGACAAAACGTTTGCAACAAATCTAACGTCAACAAATCAACCAATCAGCAGCTTTTTACTGTCAGCCAATCGGTGCGTTTGCTTGGATCTGCCAATCAGATGCAAGATATTCATGCTAGGAGAACAAAAACAAAACATTTCTTAGCCTAACTTTCTGTTAGTTTGACATGCTGTTTTGAAGAATTGTGTGTCCTGACGTTTTTTAAAAAAATCCAAACATAAATCCTGATTCTTTGTGTATTTCCTTTTAACACAGGAACATTTTAGTTGCTAAGTATGAAGTTCATGCTTTCTTGGGAATGATGTCATGCTCTTGCATTGGAATAAAGTCAAACAAAAGATGGTACATATTTTGTTAGACCAAGAAGAAGAACTGATATTGTACAAAGGAACTTATATGGTTATAGAGTTCTATTATTTGATGGAAATTATGAAGCATTTCTACCATTATTTATTCTGTGAATTTCAGCTTTACCAGACTATGGTTAGCCTTGACAGCTTTCGATTTTGAAATTATATTTGTATAGCTGGAGGTCTGCAACCATCAACAATTCAATTCAATTCAATTCAATTCAATTCAGTTCAATTTTATGTATATAGCCCAATATCACAAGCAATTGCGGTCAATTTCTCACTGACCACAACCCACAACACAATGGAATGTTAAAAAAAGAAAAAAGGAGGATGAGTTCCCAGCCTTCTCCACACCAAGACTCCCGCCGAAGCAGCAGTGGCGACCAGGACACCACCCCCACACCTGCACTGTAGGGCCAAAAGAGGAGATCCCCCTGCCGGGTCATCCGGCCAAGCACCCAGACCAGGGCCGCCACATGGCCCCCCAACTCCTGAGAGCAGTGAGGCATGGGAACATAGACTGCAAGCCCTAGCCCAGCCAGAAAAGCAGCCCTCCCACTGTTCCAGGGGGCACAGCACAGCCCCCCCTGAGCCCCCCAGACCCAGAAAAGCTGCCCTCCACCATCCAGGAGTTCTGAGCATCCCACCACCCCAGCCCCAGGTAGGAGCTAGGGCCCCCCAAAAGAGTCCCGCCGCCAAGTTCCAGGCAACCACCCACTCACCCTGCAGGAGGTGCAGGAGAGAGCGTGGCAGTGCCCAGCCACACCTCACCTAGGAGAGGGACGACCAAGAGAAATGGAGGCCCCCGAAGACCGCTGTAAACATAGAACGAGCAGGCTCACCCAATGTTGGAATTTTGGAGAGGCCTGTCGCCAGAGGGCAAGAACCAGAACCCGCACCACAGAAACACAGACACCCCCAGGCTCAGATAGGATGGGATCCCATCATCATGGCAGACGTCTGCTAGGCACACAGGGACAAAAAACTAACCAGCATGCACTGCGATCTGCGCAGCGCTGCGTCCGCCTGGGTGATCTCAAACACGCCTAATGGCTAAGCTGTCTGCTGATTCACGTTCATGTGGTTTAGATCAGAAATAGCATGCAGTACCTTCAGTACCCTGTGGGTGGCGATATTGTTTAATCCGCCTAACAAACCAGCCAGTGAAATAAAGCTGCGGGCCCTTTGCGCACAATCACAATGTAACGAGTAACTAAGTGTCTCTTGAAATATAGTGGAGTAAAGAGTACTGATACTTAATCAAAAATGTAGTTGAGTAGGGAGTAAAAGTTGCTTATATTTTTGATGCTTAGTACAAGTACAAAGTAGCCAAAAAAGTACTTAAGTAAAGTAACGAAGTCCATTTACTCAAGTACTTCACAGCACTGGCATTCTGTCAATTCTTTTTTAGGGAAGTAGTTTTTTTTCTTTTAAGATTTAATACTAAATTTTGTCAGAAATAGAAACAAATACTGAAGGGGCAGATTTTTAGAGGACCTAGTGATGTTCCATTTTCTCTACACCTCCTCAGTTTATTACCATGGATAAATAAACACTAGTACAACACAACTCCAATGTGATGAATGTTTAAATATTGTCTTTATCAACCCTTCATTACCAAAAGTATTTATTAACCCCCCCCCCCCCCCCCCCCCCCCCCAAAAAAAAAAGAAATTGTTGGTGTTTTTTGCCTTGATTTTGCATAACTGGGTGTATTAAAGTCAATGGAAGTCAGCACTACTGCTTTCCTTTTTTGTGCAATTGTTTTCAGATCAGCTCATGTTTGCATGTGTGAGTGGCTTCATCAATCTAGAATGTTTACCACCAGTAACTACAAAATAAAACAAAATTGTAAATGTTAGCCAGTCTTTCTCCTCTGTGACTCTTTGTGAGTCATCATGACAGAAGACAGAAGCGTCTCTGTTATCATTTCAAAAAGTGTCAGTTTCTGATCCATCAAATTACAACTCAAGAGTGATCTTTTATAACTAACACTGGGTTTGTAGTTTGTAAGCAAATTCCAGACACAATTTTAGAAAAAATATTTCTTTTAACTTAAACACAATTAAATGTATTTTATTTGCATATTATGCCTGATCTACTGCTTAATATCGATTCCTGTTGAGTAGTTTGTAAAATGTTGCATGTCAAATTGCTCCATTCTCACTAAATTGCTGAAACAACAAAGCATATTTTGGGAAATTAGATGCATCAGTATAAGTGTTTTTCTGTTATCTGGAATCATTCTTAAATACTTCTTCTAATATAATGATGATACTGCTGTCATGGTTTGACCTCATAGGAAAGAGACAATGCTTGTGGGCCTGAATGTTCATGTCTGACTCTGCTGTGTTAGATCTCCACTACAAATGTATAGTTGTCCTAACAAGTTTTATAAAGTTTGTCCACACACATGCTACTTTTTTGTTTGAATTGGTAAGGTCCCACTCCAACTAGCCTATATTTTGATCTACTGCAAAAGTGTTCCCAGTGATCTTTTAATTATTGTTATACTGTTTTTAGCCAAAATCAAAAAGTCTGTGTCGTTTTTTTAAGACATATTAAGACATATTCTGTAGAGAGGAAATTTTCATCCAAAATTTGCCTCTGAGTTTTGGGCGGGACTGTTGGCGTGGAAGTAACCTTCCGCTGAAATTCCATCATCCCTCTGTTTTAGGAATGAGCCGATATCATTTTTTCCAGCCGATAAGATAACCAACATTTTCTCTGGAATTTTTTACACTGGGTCGATACTAGCACCAAAAGATTGCCCATCCTTACTCTGTTTGCACTCTCCTCTGCTAGCTTACAGCCCTTTAGAACCATAAGCTAACATTAGCGGTGCAACAAAGATGGCGAGCACTGTTGCAGCTATCCAGTCGTACAGTTTTGATCCAGATTCCAGCTCAGACGAGGAAAACAAAGTCATGGATCTAGTCGTCTATGGGTGGATGCACCACAGCGGAGCAGGGAAACTTTGCTGCATCACAAGCCTGAGCTTTTCAAACCTGAGGTTTTTGTCTGCTTCTGATCCATCATGGTTTGATTACAGAAATACTCAGGAACAGAGTTTTAATCTTTTATACATGTCCTCCGTCATAAAAAAACCTACAAGAACATGTTAAAAACACAATTTTCATTGGAGTGGGTCCTTTAAGTTAGGTTTTGCTTCTGTTGTTTTCATGCCCAACTCCCTGTATTTCTTTAACAAACAGTTGTCGAGAAAGCCTGGAGAGGGTTCAGCAAACAGGAAGGAGCTGTTAGCATACATAGCTCTTGTTAACTTTTGATGCTTCAGCTACTTCTGGTAATATGTTGAAAGTTCCTGTTTTACTTCCACTCAATTAGCTCAGAGTCTTTTATTTAAGATCCACTTATTCAAGTTCCTTTCAGTCTGCAGAAGAGAACACACTTGACTTTTCATGAAGAACTGCTGGTTGATTGTAGTCATTGTGAGAAGTTTCTTGTTATTTGGTTTTAGTAGAAGCCAGAACTGTTATTTCTGTGCTAGCATGATAAGTGATGAGGTTCTAATAAGGCAGAATCACAATTACTTAAAGCATCTGTTTGGACAACATTTGGATGAATATTTGTTTAAGGAAACAACACTCAATGTCTGGTTTTGAAATGGCATCAAACTGCACCAGAAATAATTAAAGCTGAAAGGCCAAACTAAAACATATTTTACCAACATAGTACACTTTTTCTTATTTTCAGGTTTATTTTGACTTAGGTCAGTCTTGTGTAGACATTTTAAAATGTGCTCCTTTGTCTTTATACCTATTTTCTTGCCCCCCTTTTTCAGGGCCCTCCTGGACGAGCAGGCTTTCCGGTAATTGTCATTCTAACTTGTACCTGTGTGTTCATTCAAACACAAAATGCATGCATGAATAGCCATCAATGTTCACTGCTTCCCCGGTGAGTCTGATTTGGTGAGATGACAATCACAGCTTTCTCTTCATTTCCTTTTAAGGCAGAATGTTTGTTGCTTGTAAACTGCTGAACTAATTGAACTGTGGCTGTGCAATTTGTTAAGAAGAATGCAAAGTACACAGGCTAAATAACACACGACATTGAAACTTTTGGTCATCGAAAGGATAAAAAAAGCTACCTCCTACCACTTTACAACTATTTAACTGGTTCAGTTAAAATAAAGTCAGTGATCAAAGAAATGATTCCATTTCTGCGTAAGTGTTTAGAGAACAGATGATATCAATTTGTGAAACTGTCAGCCAGTAAGGTCCTGTAGGTCATGACTTCACTGTCTGATAAGGTAAGGAGCGTATACATATGGAGTCCATCATGTAGCAGAACACGAGATATCTAAACCTTTCCTCTAAAGACAGATACTGTTACAGTTACTGCTTCTTTGACGTCATCAACCATGAAAAAAAAAAAAGGGTTTTGTCTTGTTTTTTTCTGCGATTTAAAAAACAACTTTTGAAATGTTGAAAACTTGCAATTTTTACACATATGTTGCACTTCTTGAAAGTGTTCAAAAACAGGTTGCAAAATCTTCACTCTGAATTAGCAATTTTGTCAAAAGATCAGTCAGTTCCCAGCATTTTAAACAGTATTGACTAAAGGAAATGTATCGTTTTATCCAAAACACTTGATGCTTTCAATTCTGGTTTATGTGTTGTTTTGACGTTATCTACACCCTGTTACATTCACGAGTCATTGAATAAACAATTTAAAATAATGTTCAATATACAGTATATTATATTACTTATATTTACACAGTTCCATTAAGATTCAGATTTAATGCTGTCTAAATAAAACCAGGGTATTCAAATTATAATGACTTGTGTCAAATACCATTAAAGTGTCCACAAAACTATAGAAGGAGAACTCTAGAAGGAGGTTAAACATTGCCATATTTTAGCTTCACAGCCTTTTCTTTATGGTCAATGACTTTTGACCTGTGGATCAGTTTGTACTTTTATTTTATAGACAATTTGTTATCATTGGGATCAAATGTAAATGTTATGAGACTTTCTTTTTTTTTTTTTTTAATGCGTCTCTCCTCTTTCTCCAAACCCCACAGTCACAATAAATCCATAGTATCTTGACTGGTTTATCTTATATTCGCTTTCTTTACTCAAATGAGAACCCAGACTACGGTTTTCTGATCAACCTGATCGGCCCTTTTTGTCGGGGAGGGGGGGCATAACCAAAAGGAAAATTTGATGACCCAACTTAAAACAACAAACAAAAGCCCCCACCGATCTAGAACACAGAAATCTTACCTGCAAATGAAAGAAGAGGGAAAGCAAAGACAAACCACTAACATAAACAGGAGAAAACAAGTACTAAAGAAAATGGCAGTTTACCCCCACGGCTTCACTAAAACTTGTCTAATTCTGGACAGGATACTAACAGTTTGGATTTCTAGTTTAGTAAAATTAGGGTTTGGGTTCTATTTTGTCAGTAATTGTCATATCATGAACTTTTAATTTGGCAGTTTGTTAAAACAGCATTTTTTTACTATGAATTTCTGAACTAATTTGAACAGAAGTACAATAAAACCCTAGTCTTTTATTTGAAATCAAAACAACTTCAGAACTATTTTTCAAGTTTTTCAACACTTTAACCAAAACAAGTGTTTTTAATTGATCACAGAAACCCATAAAAACACTGATCCAACATGAAGTTGCGTAAAGATGATAATAAAAAGCGACATATTATTAGTTATTTCATATTTAAACATATTTGGAGCTCCTGAATGAGGATTGTTTTCTCAGTTTCTCATTTTGCTGTGCTTTGTGGCGTTGTGTTTTGGTGAAGAGCCCTCCTTCTTTCTCTGGGGTCTTAGTGCTTTTTTAATCATTACTGCTTTCCTTTCCTTGTTTTAACTGCTTTAATGGTTTTTAGATTGCATATGTGGGTGTGAATGTGTCTGTATTTTAGTGTTTCACCCAACATCAAGACAATTGGCAATTTATAAGATTCTAATCAATTTGTTCATGAATATATGTACTTTCTGTGCAATTACAGAAATGTAAATTTAAAACAGAAATGTTAAATGTAAAACTAAGTGTTTTTTATATATATATACCTTCATATCAGTGGAGTGTGTGCTGGAATGTATCAAAGAGTAAAAGTCTATCAAAGAAGTGTTATTTAGGAAGAAAAATACCACAGAAGATCATTTTGAAAAGTGTTCCTTGTGTGTTTGGGTGTGCTGTATAAACAAAGAACAACAGCTCCAAACTTGTTTCTGTTGAAGTAGTATATAAAATAGGTTTTAAAAAGTTCTCAGTTCAAGTCATAAAAATGTACTATGCAAAACCTATACTTTATGGTTGCTGCAAATAATCATGTTTTGAAATGTATGAAGCCCCCACATCTAAAGTAAAGCCACATTTGGAAAAACCTGATGGTCTCCAGGGAATTGAGGTAGATCAGTACCTTGGACAGGGCTTGAAAGAGCTTTGCTGCATTGGGTCAACTTTTCAAGTTTTAAAAGATGCACCGCAAACTAATGAAAGAGATAAGTGCATATGATGGGAACGGAGGGAGAACAGTCAAATGTCTGTTGAAACTCAGGCTGCATGGAAGACCTTAGAGCTTAATAATGTAGTAAATGTGAGCACCAGCAGCAGCAAGGCTTGTGTCCAGAAGACCCAGATGATGATGATTATAATAAATGTAAGCTTTAACATTACTTTTACTACAGAGACTGCTGACTCTGAATTGTCTTTTAGGATTGAGTGTAAATGTGGAAGTGTGTTTGATCTTGAGTGAAGGTACACTCACACCAAAAGCGATTCACGCGGCCAATCCAAGTGGCCGCTCCTTTCTTGCCATGTGGAGAATTCGCTGCTCGCCGCATGGCCAAAAATGTGTTCCCTAAGCTCGCCGCTTTGTTCACGTGTGGGAGAAGCTACCAGCTAATGTTTGTAGCCTGATTGTTACACGGAGCGGTGTCTGTTTATCTCATTACACTGCATGGGAGACACAGATGATCTTTAGAGATCAGGTTCATTTATTTGGATTTATTCATTCTGAAGAGTTCAGTGATCACGTCTTCATGTTTGGGTTCATGAAAACATTTATCTCCAGTGAGTTTCTCTAATGCTGCTGTGTCTGATTGATGGTCGCTTCTGCAGGTTTTCCGTTTATCTCTGACTGAGTTCAAATGCTTACTGTCATGCATTAACATGAGAGGACAAAAAAAACAAAAACAAAACAAGAATAAAATGAGGTAACCTTTTTGTCTCAATGAAAATAAGAAAAACATCATAAAGTTCAGGAGGCCTGAGCAGACCGCTTTCTATCCAGCAGTGGCCCTCCGTCTGGCTACAAGCTTCTCTCCTGGGAGCTGGCATAGTGAGCATGTTCACTACAGATTCATAGATCCTGCGACAGACTCTCTAGAGTGAACCCGACTTTACCCAACAGTACCGGGACAGGATCTGGAAACCCAGCTGCCCAGAAAGAGATACAGCGGGTTAAGAAAATGAATGGAAGTTTAGGAAAACTATGAATCGATCCACCATATAGGATGTTTTCTCCCCGCTGTCACTAAAAACGCCATGTGCCCGAAGTTGAGTCGCTGATTGGTTGAGGAGACTCAACCACCTCCCCAGAGTTCAGATTTTCTTTAACTCTGGCCAACCGCTCAATTCGCACCGCAGAACCTCAATTTGCATCTAAACCATTGACTTTACATTGAAATTGGCCGCCTCTGCCAAGCGAATCCCGTTCTGTGTAAGTGTACTTTAAGCCTGAGACCTGTCAGCAAAAATCGGAGTCTTCAGTTGCTGGGATAGGGTCCAGCAATCCCCATGACAAGCGGATGATGATCATGGATGGAAATGAATTATATATATCTTTTACATTTCACACCATTGTCAAAACTATCGACAATGTTTTTGTAGTTTTTGTAATAGAAATAACTGATCCGGTTAGAAAACTCATGATACAAAGGGAAATGCAGGACATGACTGTAATTCAGTTCCCAGTTCTCCTGTTATGCATTACAGACAGATGAATTCTTTCGCACATAGCAACTCGTCCCAGATACAGCTAATAAAAAATAAAATAAAGCCTCTTACTTAGATTCTAATATAGTTTGAAAAACTTGTTGAATGTTTGCAAGCTGCTCTCACACACATCATTTCAAAAGACAAAATAAGAAATACAGAACTCAATATTGAAAGAAGAATAATTCCATTTAAAAAACTGTTTAAAACCCCAATGTTTTATTGCAATTTTAAAGTGTTGGTAAAACATTTTTTAAAAAATCATTTAAATAAGAAAATACTAATGTGAAAATCATCAATCTGTTGTTCTGTCAATCATTCAGCTGGCTCGCTGAATTTATTTCCAACTATGAACAAAGTCACTCGTGTTTTTGCTTTTAAGTAGATGATAAATGAAGGTAATTTCGACGCTAAAGTGGTTTGATACATATTTGCATCAATAGGTGTCAAAGGTTAAATTGACAAAGGTCTGATAGGTGTTGCGTTCTACTTTGTTGTTGTTTGTGGAGGAGCTCATTAACAACATCCTGTTACTGAGAGTTCGTTTGAATGAATGGAGAGGAAGACAGTTCATTTTTCTCCTCTGTTTACAAAGTCTAATATGGCCTGTTTCCTGCTTAGTAGTGGGGTTTGGGTTCAGAACAGCACACAGCTTTGCTAAACAGCTAATGAAAGACAACAGCTCTAAAAACTAACAACGGATTTTGGATGCTTTGCTTCAGCACGTCAGCAGTATGTTAAACGATGAGGTTTTCTCTCACAGTGAAATGTTGACACATGCATGGCATGTTCTGACTAACCTAATTATGATTTTGTTCCTTAAAGGGATACTATGACAAACAAATATATCTGTTCTAACTGAAAATCTAATTTCGATTTTGTTGTGGAGTTTGTTTAGAAGAACTTAAACTAAAAAATGTTGGTCTTGGTGTTGATGTGTCTCTTAAATGACAAAGTGTGTGTAACTTCAAGAGTTCATGCCAGTTCGTTGAGCCCTCTCACTTTTGAATTTGCATTGGTCAATAGGGGGACAAAGGAAGCATGGGAATTCCTGGAAGAATGGTGAGTCCAAGTGGCTGTTACATTCAGATGTCACTGGAAACATACAAGTATTTAGCACCTCAGTTATTCTGCATAAAGCTTTTATCTTTTTCAAATATATCTGATTGATTTTCACAAATGTTTTGGACTGACAACTCATGCAGCCTTACAGACAGTAAATAGTTTGTTTGGAGTCCAAAACGAAACCCGAACTTTATGATACGTTTCTTTTTTTTTATTTTGTTCTTTATAAAAATGTCTTTAAGTTTTATTACACATTTATGAACTATCTATACAATAACACAACTGAGGATCTAAGTGTGTGAGAGCAAAGGGTCAACAGGAAATATTCTAAAAATGGAGTTTAACCAAACCAGACGTGTTTAACAAGCAACCCAGAGGCATCGCAGTTCACAGCTGTGAAAATATCTTTTTTTTTTATTAAGATGCTGCTGCATTTTTATAACAACGATTAAGTAAAAAAGGATGTGTTTCTTTATTGATTTGTTCCAAGTTCCAAATACTTTACACACAAGGTTAGAACAGGTGAGGAGATATTGTAATGTAGAAATACTTTCCTTTGTTGCCACATTAGTTATTCCTCCTAGTCCAGGGCTTTTTAAAGCATTTTCTCCTACTTAAATTTAAATTTGCATAAATAATTCATCTTCAGAACAGTTTTTGTGACAATGCCTGACATCCATCTTTTTTCAGTATAATCACAGCTTCTTATTCACAGATATTTATCATTTTATTACACAATGATTTCACAATGAACATGAAACTGTCTGAAAACTTAAATTCCGAATTGTAAATTTTTGTCCTTTTTTTTCAAGAAGATCAAACAGTTTTTATGTTTTGTAGCAAACTATCTAGTGTGTAGAGACAAAATAAAAACGTACAAAACCAAAAACAAAGCAAAGACAAAGTCAGAACTATGTTTAATAAAACTAAAAACAAAGAGAACCTCCATAAAACTATACATAAGTTCCTAGATGTTCACAAATAAAGGCCATAAGTCTTCTGAGGTTTTTTTTAACCCACAATTTCTAACCTAAAAACTTTTTGAAACCTTTGTGCTAAATTCATTGCTATATTACAAACTCAACAGCTAGTTCAGAGACAGTCACTGTCCCAAAGGGATTTTTGACACTATTTAAAAAAAAAAGAAAAAACAAATCAGTCATTATTCCTAAAAGATTTTTGTAATTTTCAGAAAGAAATCATGAATAATGTCATGTCATGTTGAAGTGTTGAAACTTTGCCATTTTGAAAGCCTTCATATGTTAATAAAATACACAATAGGACTTGTTTTATGCTGTTCTGCTTAACCTTCACATTTATTCCCCAATACTTTACCAACATCCCATCACTTGTCCTGAGGATGCTGCATGCCCCAAACCCTCTCCATGTCTAACACTGGTTCCTCTCTTGTGTTTCTTTCTCCTCCCTTCACACCTCTTGCATGTGACTGTGTCTGCTGTGACTGATCCCAGGGCTTAAAAGGACAAGCAGGGGAGAAGGTAAGTTTAGTAGCTTATACTATTTACAGGATCACATAAAAATGTCATGTAGAACATGTCAACAGCATCTTCATTCTGTTCATCCTGGGCTTCAACTGCTTTTCTTTGTGACAAAAGTCCATTTATTTGAACTCTATAAACATTAAAAAACATTAAGTGCTGTGTAGAAGTCCAATTTTGTGCACTGTGTTGTGTGCACACTGTGTGCAGGTAGTCCATGATTTATGTCGCAGGCTTGGCTCTGTATTTTTAAACAGCACTTGGGTCACAGTCTAAATGGTTTCCCACCCTGGTTGGATTACTGAACCCTTTAGTCTATGGAGACACAATAGCAACTATTTGTCACATAAGTATCTGAAGCGCTAATTTAAGACTCCCCAACGAAAGTGGGAACACATTTACAGAGACTCCTTATGAATACTTCCAGAACAGTCTCAAATGAACACAGTTATCTTTATGGATTTGATCATGCTGTTGTTGGTAATGTGTGGTCCAGAAACAATATCTTAGGTCTTTGACATGTTAAAATGACCATTTGTATGAACTGCAGACTGATTTGTTTTTTCTAAAACTGTTCAGTTGGGACAAAGGGAACAGAACACAGAAGAAGTTTGACTTCAGGCTTCTCTGTCCCCTCGGTTTTATAAACATCATGCAGGAGGTTAACATGCGATAGGACTGTGATGTACCACACTTTGTGGACAGAAACATTCAAATTATGTCATCACTCATGACTGGAAGAATGCAAATGATGAGGTTTGGGACTCACTGCTTCAAGGCAATTATTTCAAATGTACCTTTATGTGCAAGAACTGTTAAAAAAAAGAGTTGTGACATGGGATGTGCTTTCATGGCATCAACAGTGTGTTTAAGCAAAAGAACATGATTCATCTATTTTTTAAAACCAACAAGTCCCACTTTGATCATCTGTCAGTCTATTGTAAAATCGTTCCCAGTGTTGTTTTTTTTTTAAATTAGGATGATGTCATTTTTCTGCTAAATCAAAAAACCTGTGCCGTTTCCTGGGACATAGTTTCTGCAGAGCGGCAGTAGCTCATTAGCAAGTCACCTTTAAGTTGTGGGCGGGAACATTGTGTGGAGCAACCCGACCCCTCCCCATGTGCATTTTCTACATCCTAAATACGATCCTTTGCAAGCAGCATTGTTTTGTTTGCTCCTGATTCACCATGATTGCAATAAAGAAATACTCAAAAAGGCAAACAAGTACAAATGCTAAAAATAAGCTTGATATTCATCACATAAAAGAGTCAAATTCAGAATTTCTGAGCATTACAGAGTATGAAGAATAAGTTTCTGCATGAACCAAGACATTCACCAATAACTGAACCCAGCGCTGACATGATGAAACAAAAGCCCACTCAGTTTATCATTAGTGTTATGTAGGATATGTGTGACATTAACGCTGAGTATGAATTTAATAAAGCATAATGTCACATGACCTGCAAATTACTGGTAAACAATTTGGGATGCACTTCTCCTTTGACCGACTGGCTGGGATAGGCTCCAGCATCCTGTGACCTAAGAAAAGTTAGGGAAATGGATAATGGACGGATGGATTATTGCCACATAATTTATAATAATAAATCATGGCTTGTGGCGTCTTATACATGACTGGTGAGTCAAAACAAAATAAGTTTTAGCTTTCAACTCCATCTGCTGCCTCAATTATAACACGATACAAAGAGATAAGGATGTGCTGTGAGTCTCAGAGTAGCTGCTGTGGTTGACAGGATGAAGGGATACAGATACTATAAACAGTCTAGTTGGCTGTAAATGGCTTATAAGTCAAATATCTTGAAGGAAACCACAAGCAAATATTAAAACAGAGGTTTTCCAGAGCTCGTTACTCCTCAAGACCGCTGTGGGTTTTGTTGCAAAGGGTTTGAGGCCAGACTCTGGCCAGCTGAGTTGTTACAGAAACATAAAGGCTTTACAAGAAGACATAAGGAAAAAACAACACTCAGCAGACATTTTTAAGAAACATTTCATTGAAAAGAGATCTAGTTTGTCTGCTCTCATCTGGTGGTCTTCTGTTTATGTCACATGACCTTGGCCATACGCAACAGCTGTCTTCAACTGTTACTAGTAACCTTGACCTTTCTCCTGTTAAGTCAAAGTAATCAAATCTTTTTAAATGTATCTGCAGTTCTTCACCTGTCTGATTCACTGAAGCAGCAAAAAAAAAAAAAAATGCTGTGAAGCATTTGAAACGTGCACTAGGTATCATGGCTGCTCTTTTCACATTTTTACATGGGCCTTTATGTATTGGCTTTCAGAAACAGTCGTGTATTTAAACATACTTCTGAATATGTTTTTGTGTCATATGGATATCTGGTCCTGTCAGATATGTCCTGGTTTTAGGTTTCCTCTTGGAAGCAGAGGAGCTGATTGGAGAGACTGCTGGAAACCTGAGTCGGGCCTGTTTGGGTTTGCTGGTTTATGGGATTTGAAGAATAGACCAGAAGGGTTGTCATGGTGCAAATGATTTTTCCCAAAAACAAAAGCCCACAGACACTTTTCTGTGTAGACCACAGCGCAGTGGACAGGAGGAATGAACTGTGACGTGCAACCTTTATGAAAGATCTTAAAACTGAAAAGTGAGCTTTCAACCCACTAAGTGCAAAAATTAGATTGCACAAGTTTGAAAAATCTATTTCCTGATTCGTTTCATAAATAGAATTATGAATTGCAAAGACCTTTGCACCAACCATTTTTACAGTAACTATTTTCAGCTGCCTAAAAGCAGTTTTTAGCTTTAGTTTTTAGTGTTGCTCTTTAAATATGGGATGTCGCCAAGGAGAAATTCACTGCAGCAAAGCACAGAGTACTACTTATCTAAAAGGTGATCATTGTGTTTTTCTAATGTAGTGAAATATCTAAAAAAAATAAATAAATAAATAAATTAAATTGTTAAACTGGGCTCAGCGAGTGATTCCCCGGCTTTACTGCTCATTGGTTTCTACGGTGAGCCAGCTGAGGTCTGTAAAGCTCTGCAGGTTGAAACTCAAACACATTCACGTTCTGGGGTGATGTGTCAGGTGGTATTTTGTGGCCTGACCTCATAAAAGTATGGCTTTATTTGTGTTTGTGCTTCTGTTTACAACAGAGGAGAAATGGACAAATTCATCCAAGTTTTTGAAGGATAATTTTTTAGGATCTGTGGTTAACTTAGTCTTAAGAATTTTATCTAAGAATAAAAACAGGAAAAAAGATTTCCCAACAGAATGTAGATATGAGTTTGACGTTTTAAAAAGCAGTGGAAAAGAAAGTAAGCATGAGTTTCATTTGCAGATACTTTTATCTTATATCTTGTCCTTTAAACTAAAAATTTTACTAATATCTTGTAAATTCAAATATAACTCCACATTTTTCATGGATATATAATCATGCTTTTGATTAAGTCAATTTGGGAAAAGCAAATTCTTTTTCACAGAACGAGAGCATAAACTTGTTATTTCACTTATATCTGTATCATAAGGTGTAGGTTTTTGTGCTGTCTGTCTGTCCGTCTGTCTACCTACCTAAGTAGATGTAGTAGTATGTAGTATGCAGTGTGTAGTAATTGCACATGTGTATTAATTTCCAGGCCAAATACCAGACACATTCTACTGAGCAGCTGCATTTACATGTTCATAGAAATCGTGATGTTCATCTGTAATAACTAACAATTGTCTTTTTGCAAAGTTTCATTAAAGATGAACAGGTTATAGAGCATCATTCAACAGTCGCTCAATAATTTGTCTCAGAATCTCCGGCATGGTCCCCTTTAGTTGTTCTGTTAATATTTTTGCTTAAATGACTTTAGATTTGTTAGGAACAAAAAGTGATAAAACTGAAATAAGTAATATAATCCTACTGACAGAATAAGCAGTGACGTGAACTGCTGACATGTTTTGTTATCGCTGCAAAAGCAGCATGTTTTGGTGTCATTGGTTAAACTGAGTTAAAAATATAATGATTCAAAACCATTACGCTCAAGTCTTAAGCAATCAGCTCATCAACCAATTTGTTTTGATTTAAAATGCTATTTTTTGGCTCATTTGTTTGAACTTAGAGTTCTTACAGTTGTTACATGACAGGCTTTGGCAATTGCTTTATTTGTAGCTTTATAAATGTTTTGCTTCATATCATTGTTTTAAATGAATGGAGTTCTAGGAATGAACTAGGCTGAAGACTAATCTAGTCTCAAAAGTCCAGTCTGAACTGTCAATCAACGCATTGAATCTGCTTTGAAGAATGAGGGAAACTAAAACTCAGAGTCCCAACTTACATCAACCTGCTAACTTTGCATTCTCCATAGCTTGAATTCCCAGCTGGCCAGCATGTTAGCAGTTTGCTCATTTGCTGCAAGTTTGACCTCTAACCCTTCAGATTGTCTGCAGGTTGCCTCAGTGAACAACTGCCAACAGCTGATTGAAACCAGTGCTCATGTCTCTGTGAATAATTTCAATGAGATGAATAATACTTTGCTACGGTTGCTTACCAACAGGGTAATGCACTGCTGGTTCTGTGTTTTTCCTTAAGATATCACTAATGTTGATGGGTAAACATGACATCTGAAATATGTCCTTAACTGTTTTTGAAATGTCTGCTCATCTTTCTTTATTTTTAGGGTGTCCCAGGTGAGCCAGGTCTATCCATTATTGGACCCAGAGGACCTCCTGTAAGTGTCTTTGTATAAGATCCTTATAGACCTTTGTAATAGACGTGTACATTGTAAAAACAAACTGGAGAACTCTGTTTTTTTTCATAGTCTCAAATGTGCATTACTGCAGTTCAGGGTTCTGGATCTGAGTTCTGGTTCTGAGTGCCAGTCCAATTTAATTTATGAATCAACAATTCACAGACGGAACCACAATTCTTACTCTTTAATCTAAAAATGTTTGAATGGTTGCTCTATGTGCCAGTGTGTGTTATATTGGATATATGAAAATAAACAGACTTTTGTTGGAGGGAATGCCAATGAACTCTCAAACTTTAGATAAACATTTTAATTTAAGAAATTATTAACTTCCTGTGACAGTAGCACATTCGGTTTATTTGGTTTATGAACCTAAACAACATTATTCCAACATACTCCAACATTATTCTGCATTTTAGAAAGTGTATTTTTACTGTACTCTGCTAGATTTGTAAGGATTAAAAACCACTGATCTCAAATATTGCAAATATTCATACTCAAACTTTTGGGAACATAGAATAAATATTTGATTATTGGGATACTTGTTTGTTCAAACTGTCTTAAATAAAAGATAAGATAAACTGGTTGATGTAACAAACAGCAGTGATATGTTACAGATTGTGGAAGAAAAAATAGACTTCAAGAGATCCTTAATAGTTATGACTCTTCTGCCTGAAACACCTGAAAGGTTGAGGTTTTTTTTATTGAACTTGGATTTTGAAGATAAATTGATAGATTTAACATAACCATTAAGCACATGTAAAAAAAAGAAAACAATTTAGCAGCCTGCTTAAGTCAAGCACACATCTGTTTTAGAAATGGATGATTATTGTGATCTATGTGCCCGAACTCCCTGCATGGTTACGGGCAGTTATAGTGAAAAACAAGCTGAGGAGAAACTGCACAGTAGGAGCCAAGACCTGAAGTCAGAGCAGCAGTCAGTTAGAAAGCCTTCGAAGCGAGTTCACCTCAGTGTGTCAGACCGGCAGTGGAGGCTCCTGTCATCATTCTGAAACGGAACAATGAGCTTTTCTTTACAGTGAGGAGAAAAAAAACAAATGACAGCTTTGACAAGCACAGGTTTTGGCGTCTTCATTACATGGTCACTATATCACAAGTTAAATGCCAGATGTGTGTATGTTTGCTGCTGGTTTGTGAACTATTTGAAAATCATTTCCAGAAATAATAATTGTCTAATGATAGAACTGAGATGTTTCTTTATCACAGGGTTACTGCTGAGTAGTATGGAGCTTCCATGGAAGAACAGTTGTATTACCTGAGACTGTTTAGCAGTCTTTTAATAGATGGGATTATTTATTGTGAAATGCAACAGTTAAGCTCATGCACCTTTTTTTAAATGCTGCTACATCTTTATTCGATCAGAACTGTTTTCATCCTCCAATCGTTTTCCCGTGTGCTTAGACATATTATTGGAGAATGTGTTTGAATCACTCCTCATGTCAAAACCTGTTTCATTTGTTACTAAGTGTCTTACTGAAGGAGAACACTGTATTTGATTTCACTGCCCTGGCTTCAGCATGTCTCTCTGCCAGACTCTAGGAGGTACAATGCTGGTTTTCTTTTTCTCTTCAGGGACAACCTGGCACGAGAGGATTTCCAGGCTTTCCAGTAAGTCACGACCATTCTGTGTACAGGACTCGAGTAGATGATCAGAGACTGATTATGCACCATCTGGTTATTTTACATGTTCAGCATTGTGTTGTATGATGTCTTTGACAGTATATTGTTAATGTGTGTTGTGTTAATGTCAATGTTTTTCTTTCAGATCTTCCTTTAGAGCCTTAAGCTTTCTTCTCTTTTTTTGCAACAAGCATACAGCTCCTCCTCACAACTTTTTCACTTCAGTTACGCTGCTGACTGAGGCTGCATTGTCTGAGATGCAACTCTTATTTTCTCAGCATCGCATTACTTATTCTAGGTGACGAAACATCCTGTCCTGCAAAGATTGACAGTTGCATTCTTTTTTTTGAATGAGCAACCTTTGTATCAGGGAAGAACAATGATAAACTCTGGATTGCAGTAGTTTACCACGGATTTGTTTTTGCATCATGTTTACACACACCTGAACATCCCAGACCAATAACTGTCAAAACTTCTGTTTTCCTTGAGACATCTAAACAGTCAAACACGAATCAAGTACATTATTGCTGAGAAGCCTTTATTTTCTATTTACTTGCTTTATAATCTGAGTCTGTGAACAAATTGCATTTTCTAGGGATGCCACAAGTCCAGTTTTTCCATAGTGTTTTACCGAATGTTAAACCATTAAACCAAATTGTGGGGAAAGTGAATCATTGCATCCGTAGTAAGTTTATGACGTTCAACAGCAGATTGATTTTCACTTAATATGTCCTGAAAACCTTAGGATTTGGGGCAATGTACATTTTTTTTTACATACTGGTTTTTGAAAATCGATTTATTTATTCCTTTACCAAACCTTATTTACTGTAAATCACTGCTTCTAAAGTACCTAAGTGTTTCCATGATAACTATAAGGATGCTGATTGCTGATCCTTAATGGTACTAAAGCATCTTCTTTTTTATTTTCTACTTAGGGTCCCATTGGGTTGGATGGCAAGCCTGTGAGTTTTCTAACATTTCCATCTTAAAGTAAAACATAAATAAAAACGGTAGCATGAACACTCCTTCAGTTCCTAGATAGCAGTGGTAAAAATGACTGTCTTCATTAGTGTCTTCGATATTGCTTTTTAGAATGTCTTGTTCTTCTCTTGATGAAAGTTGCAAAGAATTGAAGCATTAGAGCTTTTTCTGCCAGGTTTCTTTGGTTTCTGATTCATTGACATCCTTCATTGTTGAAATCTCCATGCAGGGCCAAAACGGGCTGAGGGGAGACATGGTAAGTATTCAAGAAACATGTCCTGTATGTTGTGGCACTACGAAACCATTACCACCGTGGTAAAGCGTGATTTACAGCAGTCACTTTGGCTGGCCGTTTACTTTGTGTCTGGAGGGAACTCAGGAAAACAGAGTGGGTTCTAGCTTTATGCGTGAACAGCTGAATGCAGGAGAAAGTCGGACAGACGGGAGCTGTTAGCCACACTCCTGTTTTCAGTGTGTGTTAGTATGACTAAGAAATCAAATGAGCACTGAGGGATTCTGACCGTGCTTGTGAAGGCTTGATAACACTAAACACCTTTTAACATAAGAATGAGGTATTTTCAAAACATTGGACCCTGCAGTAGCCAAGAGAGGACATTATGAGCAGGACAAACTACTGCAGGACTACAGAGAATCTATCATTTAAATCCAGGATCTGGTTTGAAGATGTTTGAGTTTTTACACCACAATAAAATAAAGCAGAATTGCTGCACTACTTGCTGGTTAGTGCACCTTAAAACGCCTTTGCCATTTTGTTGGGGTGTCCAAATCTACAATTCTAAATCAAGTAGCCTGGAAATTTCCCAGAAGCTTCTCTACAAAACTAGTGTGCATGAATGCTCACTTGATTGGTGAATATCACAAAAAAATGGCAACTAGATTCATCGGAAGAAACCAATTTTCTATGGACGACATCCCACTTACCGTCAAGTTCTCTTATACAGTCTTTGATCCATCACAGCACAGATTCAAATCAGAGAATTAAAAACGAACTGTCCTGTTACTAAAAAGCTAACAAATGTTCTGTCACCACAAAAACAGATGCATTGTTGGTGTTAAAGCCGAAAAAGAGCAGATAAATGTCTGCTTTTCATTTAAGAGGAGCTCTAGCTTCATTAAGTGTGCGGTGCTTCTGTTTAAATGTTTACAGTCTTTTATTGCTGCTCAGGTCCGTTTGGTTGCAGACCTGGATTTAGTAGGCAGTATGTTGAGACTTGGTTAATGAAATTGGGAGCTTATGCCTTCTGGCCATGTTTTAAGAAGCTCCATACCATTCAGACGAAGTTTGTTCTTTGAAGCAAGACGGAGGAGTTCAAGTCAAATGTTGATTTATGGGCCCATCATGCGCTTAAATGTTAGGGATTATTGAAATTGGCTTTGAGGACATATTTGGTAAATGTACAAATATGCTCTTGTGTTCACAATGTGGCTTTGAAGCTGTTAAACCTGTAGGGTCACCAGCATGGGGTCTGCTGGAGGTTTCCTACTGGGTCTTTTTCCAGAGTTCATTAATCAAGCAGTGACTGAGCTTTGACAGCTGCTTACACAGGAATCGGCTCGCCTCTAATGGAAAGTCATGTGGAGTGTGTGTCTCCAGCAAGTTACCGCTGCTGTGTCTCCTAAAACTATTGCTTCATCAGTTTGATTGACATATTTGCATGTTTTACTTGAAAAAAAGCATTGTAAAAAGGTTTTATCTTATGTTCAGCTGTTATTAATTGAGATACATTTGAAACCAATTGCCAATGTTTTGCAGGGTCTGCGTGGTCCAATAGGACTTCCGGTAAGATACTGAAGTTTTGTGCAGATCTTTTATGAAAGCAGAAATGAGTCAGACTTCAAAACTTCTTATGTGTTATCCTCTCAGACCAAGGGTGTATTCAGACTGGACACATTTGGTTTGCTTAAAATAACCCAGAGTTCGCTTTCCCCGATAATCTGGAACACATTTCCAGTCCGAGTAGACCCAAGCGGACACTGGTCTTAGACCCATCTTTGGAGGTGGTTTCAGTTTGTTTCCAATCCGACTGAGCTCCAGCCCGCTCTGAGTTTGTCAGTCTGAAGACACTGTGTTCTTGGAGCTGGGCATTAAATGATGTAGACAGAGTAGGAAGCAACTGATGAGCGGCTACCAAACGTGGAGCAACCATGAGGCACAGCCACTCATCGAAATGTGGTTGGATGCATTCAGGCTCATTAAACAATTTTTTATGTGATACACGTTGCTTTTTTCCCAACAATCTATATGTCAGAAACACTCATCAGGGGACTTTCTTTGCCTGACGTTGATACAGACGTTCAAAATTTGTCAGCAAAATCTAAAGTTTGAATAAGTGAACTATCTCGACAACGGTTAGAAAGTTTGGCTCTTCCATTATTCTGTCTCTTGTTGCTTTGCTCCGGTCTCATAATTCCTGGGCAACAACTGAACAGATCTGTAGTCACGTGCTTTTGATTACTAGCTTTGGTTTGAATGCAGGCTGAACACAGGCCAAACACAAGGTTCATCACTCGATCGGGACCAAACTAAGCTAACTCGGTCTGGACCAGAGGACTTCTCCAGTCTAAATACACTATAACAAATGTCTTATCACATAATCTGGAGTTAATGCGGTTTCTTTGTAACAAGGAATTAATTCAAATGTTCAACTGCTTTTATTACTAAAGTTGAAAATGTCTAATCAAGTGTATATCATCTCAAGTCAGACTTTATTTTAGATGAGTTAGTGCACAGGCAGACATAGAAAATAATAATAAAATATATTTTATGATTTAGAAAGCAGTACTTGCAGGTATAATTTACTCTGCAAAAAACAAGAGAAAATAGAAACGTAAATCATTGCAGGCACGGCTTCTCAGTCTCCATGAACTCCCAAAATCAACAACAACCCTGTGCTAAATCTGAACCAGTTTCTTTACACTTTGTTTTGTTTTTCCAGGGAGAACCAGGACCCAAAGGAGAGAAGGTAAGATTTTGATCACTTTCTTTGCAGATAAAAATGTGTAAGAAAGAGGTTGCATTAGTTTTACCCACTGTTGTAATATCAGTATAGTCAGTAAAAATATGAAATTATGGATTTGAACTTTTTTTTTTCTTGTTTCCACAGGGTGTATGTGGAGACTACACACACCGGGTAAGCAAATATTTTTCTGTAAAAAACAGTTTCTCTTTGTTTTGCAACATCATTATGTGTACATACTTCAACAGGGGTTTAATGAGATTGACTGATGCTGCTTTTTCTTCCCCACTTGCGTGCTCTCAGTGAGCTCTCCCACCTCCGTTGTGTTTTGTCAGAACAAAATAAGAAAGTTGGTTTGGGGAGCAGATTTTGGAGAAAGAGATGGGAAGTAGAATGGCGGGCGGCACAATGATAGGAAGCACATGTGGAGCTCTGTGGCTCCTTCTGTGCTGTCCCGAAGGGTTTGACTACTTGAGAAAAATTATGGCAATTATCGGTGGCTTGCTGGAGTGCAAAGTCAGATGTGATAAGAGCCTGTGTGTGGTGTTGCCAAGAATAAGACTCTTTGGTGTAATTGCATGTTTTTCCGAAAGATAAGTCAATTTTTAGTGTAATTTGAGCTTTTAGCTAAACAGAGTACATGAAAGCAGCAGTCTAAAGTATCTGAAGCTGTGATTCACATCTAAGGACACTACCAGCTTTCGGACACTGAATCTTAAGAGAAAACATTCCAGGATTTAAGGGTTGAAAGTCTTTCTGTCCAGAACCTGTGAAACTCTTGAATTTGTTTTTCATAGTCCTCTACAGTCCCCGCAGCTCTCTGTTTGGGAGGTCCATTGGCTGCTTCTGCTCACGCCCAGGTCCCAGTTCTGTAGTGAGTCCCTTGGGTTTGGGGGTTACTCTGTATAGAGATAATTGCTATCTTTAAAGAGGGTTTTCTGCTGACTAAGAAGTGCAAAGTATCTATTCTAGAGCTGAAACTATATCTACGACAAACAGGACAAACTTGAATCTGTTATGTACAACTTCAAATGTGCACGGTAACTTTTGAAGGAGATTTCCTCTCCACCATTTGTTAGTTTAAGCAACACAGCCTTGTTTTCAACCATGCAGGACCTGATATACAGTAGACGTTTTATGTCCTTTGCTGTAATGGTCCAAAATGCCTCAGTGATGATTGTCAGTTTTTTAAAGTGTTCTAACGGTAAGTGAAGACCAAAAAGTGCAAGTAGATTAAAGATTCAGACCATGTGTTGAATATGTACCGGTCAAAGCTGGCCTTTGGCTGGAGAAAGCTGCAGAGTAAAGGGGCGTCTAGCCAAATAAATATGTCTCCTCAAAATATCAATTCCGCAGTTTGATTGCACAAGTGATGTAGGTCTAAAGTTACATTTAAAGTGGTACTGGTATTTGCAGGGTCAGCTCAGCTATTTCTAGCTTGATGAGATGCTAAACTGGTCTCAGTCAAACTTCATCTCTGCGTTCAGTCCCCGTCTTGACATCCATCTGAATGAAATTCATCTTTACAGACTCCAATGAACTTAAAATTGGCATCAGTACATTTTCATGGGGTTTGCTGCTATCTTTACTGGCTGCTGTCCGTGCCCCCCCGCTGACTGATGTGACCGCTTCCCTTATGTGTAGGGTCTCTTTGTGCAGGATCTCCCTCTAAAAACCCTGGCTGCCTTGCGTTCCAGTCAGGCTCTTACGTTGAAGGTTTGTGGGTGCTTTTGAACACCCTGATTAATGACCGCCATTGTGGGTGTCGCCGAGTCGTGCCGCAAAGAGAGCCACTGCCTTTGAGCATAGGCAGCCCTCAGCCTTCTGCTCTCCACACCTGAGAGCCTCTTCTGATTTCAAAACATTTGTGTTTTTTATTGTGCTTCTATCATGGCTTACTATAACATACAAAAAAATCTGCTATGTGGACTTTTCTCTAGTTGCAATGGATAGATGGGATATGTGAGGGAAATCATAGCACGCTTGCCTACTTTTTTAAAGTATGCCCCTAATTTTATTCACACAACATGCTGTACATATTTCCATCCGAGCAGAACCTCTGGTATTTTTTTTTGACCGATCTGTATTTGAATTATTGCTGTGTATCACACAAATTAACTAGGTTTGATATGCCTATGAAGTACCAGAGCTGTCATGAAGGTTTAATAAACTTATTTCAAACATTGTTGCGTTTTTCACTTTGTGGAAATACGTACAGCGTGTAAAAAAGGAGGCAAGTTGCAATCCGTTGGCATTCCTTTGGAGTCAGCTGGGAAACACTGCTGTAGTTGTGGGTTTGTTAAATCTGTATCTGACAATGCTGGTCATCTCAACAGAAGCGGCGTATTGTACAGCCCTGTGTGGGACAGTTGGCTTCAGTAAGTCTTAATGTGCACTGCAAGCATACATCTGTACTCTCTTTGTGGCAAGACTGACGCCCACTTCTGCTCCACTGCAAGCTGGGGGTCTGGGTGGCATTTCATTGGGATGCTGGGACTTATCGGTGAATCGAATACTCAATCCTTTAACGTGAATGCAAAACACTGTGTTAATTTGAAAAGATCTTCTCAGAAGAAGTCCATCCGCCATCCCATGTGCCCTACCAGGCCCATAGTTTGCTGTGCAGGTGCCTCTCAACTTTACAGTTTTTCTTTCCAACCTTGTTTTGTTTTTACTTCCCGTTTCTTTGCATTTCATTATCATGTTCTATTTCTCTCTTCCTCCACATCCCCTCCCCATCTTCGTTCGCTTTCCTGGTTCTGCCCTGTTTCTTTTCTCTGGCCTCCTGGTGATCTTTGCCCCGTGACCTTTTTGCACTGCTGGCCAACTGTGCTTTGTGACTCCCCCTGGCAGATGTTGCCCATCACCGTCCGCAACATGCCCTCAATAAGCCCTCTAATCCTAAAACGCCTCAAGGTACAATTCTCTCTGCCCATTACCTTGCTCCGTCCTCCAGTCACTTTTGAGAATGTCCGCCACCATCATCAGATCCTCCCTGATTCCTCATGATGCTGCAATTAACCAACTTTTGGCTGCTGCTGCTTCAGAATGCTTCTTCATGATCAAACTTAAAGGCCTTTTTAAATGATGTTTGTTCAAAAAATGAATTGTTTTAAAAAAGGACTTAAATGATGAGCATTGCATAATTACATTTGGAGGAAACATACAAAGGCAAAGTAATTTCACTTTACTCTCAACTGATTTTGCTAAAACTTAATAACTAAAATGAACAATACTCTTTCTTTCATTTTGAGTTATTCGAACAAGATAGAACAACTAAATAATGAAGAAAAACTTTATTTTGTAAATTGCTTTTGGATTAAAACTCTGAATGTAGCATAGTGTCAGCAAAGCTAACAGGCCCGGCTACACCGAATCTATTGATGAGAATCTTGAAATCACATTTTTGTTGTGACTGAATAAAAAAGCTCTGTTTTTTTTTTCATTCAAGAGATCCAATTTATTTTTTTGATTCCAAAATGTACTTTTGCCTCTAGTGTTAGGTTTACAGTTCTACATCCTTTTCATGGCGTTAGCATCAAGCTCAGGAAGATGACTGATACACATATGCTGCAGATCCCAAAAACAGTTTTTTTGTTGTTTTCTTGCTTCTTGGGAATTTTTTTTTTTTTTTTGGCCTCTCCAATGACAGCCAAGCTAAATTCCGATTGCCCAAACTTTCAGTTTTACTAAATCAGACTCAGTTTTAAGTTTGTATAACTAGACTTTAAAATAAAGCTCTGACACAACGTTGAGACTGTTTCCAGTCACTGCGGAAGTTTCTTAGGCTTTGAAGCCATACATTTCCAAACAGTAACTAGCATGCAGGATATTTCTATTTAGTCGTCCTTTTGCAAATTGTGACTCCTTGTAAGTTTGAAAACAACTGCTGTTCTACAGGACAAGTGTCAGCCCAGGAGCAGTAGTCTTAATAAAAAGAGATCAGAATCAAGCTAGGCAGCACACGAAGTGCATTGAATTAGCCAATTCCTGATGTCAATACCTAAAGAATTGATCAGAAATCCATCTTAAATTATAATTTGATATATTTGATCTAAAACTGGAGTTTGTTTTTCCTGCATATTCTAAGATCAGCTTCCAAGCCGTTAGCTTGAATGAATGCGTGTTCTTTGTTGTCATTGTACATCTCACGATGAAATTCAAAGGTGCTTCGTTTGCACATCCAACAGTAAAACCCAGTAAAAACCCAATAATAAAATAAAATGTTGAATCATAAAGCATCATTGTCTATGACCAATAAAGTCTTGACCTTTCCGTGTGCTGGCCACTGGCTCATCGGTCATTTATGAGTCAGTAAACTGACTTGCAATTTTCTGAAACTCGTTCGTCTTTGATCCAGTGATTTATGTTTGAAAAGAGGACTTGATTGAGTGCCGTCAAAAGATCCACATTGGTTAAATAAAGTTGGAATCAATTTTTGTAAGAGAATCAGAAAAATAATAGTTTATTTGTATCATCTCTGAGAAACATCAATAAAAGCCCAACGTAAACATGTTGTTTCCTTTGTATCCATATTTTAAATACTTCTTGTTCTTGCAAAAACCTTTCAGTGTTCACATGAGGATGTACAATTTCCCAGGAATGAAGCAAAAAGGTTCAGAAATGTTTGAACATATGAAAAGGTAGTCCTTGATGTCTTTATCTGAGGTCAAAGATCAAAGACTGCCAATGCATACACGTTAAAACTGCTTGCCTTGCTCTTAAGCTAACCCTCATTTCTCAAACACCACTGCTTCCCTGACCTTGCTCCTTTTGTTGTGGTGTGTTGGCATGGCTTGTGTGGCAGGGCTAAGAAGGAAGAAATGAATGAAAGTTAAAACTCCAGGTCTCTCAGCAGGGTGAACCAGGAGTGCAGGGACCCCCAGGACCACCAGGACCTCCTGGACCCCCAGGGCTTGATGGTGCCAGTGGTGCTCCGGTGAGTCATTCAAAGAGCATTTTCTTGTAATAGTGATGGTGTCATTCGTTTTAAGAGACCCGCTCCAATCATCCTTGGATCTGTTTTCAAAGGTCTTTTCATTATAACTTTTACATGTTTAGGCAAAATCCAAAAACCTGTCATTTTCTAGAACATAATCATTGCAGAGTGGCAGAAGTTGATTAGAAATCTGCTTCTGAGTTGTGGGCAGGACCGTTGTCGCGGAGCAACCCCGCTACCTCTTCCCATCACCCATAACAGAAAAATCCTTGTTTACACTCTCTCCTCTTAGCTTACAGCCCTTCACACCCCCAACCTAACATTATAAGTGCAACAAAAATGATGAAAATATTGGAACTGTCCATTTGTACTGTTTTGATCCAGATTCCAGCTCAGACAAGGAAAACAAAAACAGACATGGATCTGTTTGTCTGTAAGTGGATCCATCAGGATGGAGCTTGTGACCCACCCAACGCATATTGTACACAAAAAATACAATCTTTTTCAAAGGGCATTTGTTTCTGCTCTGGCAATTGGAATAAATAAATACTCAGAAATGTCATTTAAAGCCTAGTTTTCTTTATATACAGTGGGTATGGAAAGTATTCAGACCCCCTTAAATGTTCACTCTTTATTATATTGCAGTCATTTGCTAAAATCATTTCAGTTCCTTTTTTTCCTCATTAATGTACACACAGCACTTCAAATTGACAAAAAAAAAAAACACAGAACTGTTGACATTTTTGAAAATTAAAAAAGAAAGACTGAAATATCTTAATGATTTTAGCAAATGACTGCAATATAACAAAGAGTGAAAAACTTAAGGGGTCTGAATACTTCCTGTAACCACCGCATGTCCTCCATCATCAGAAAAAAAGCCACAACGTGTTAAAATCACAATTTTAGAGAGAGTGGGTCTTAAAGAAATAGAATTTGAATCCTGGAATTTTGTATGTGTTTGCGTGTGTGTAGAGTAGTAAACAAAGTCTTTGAAGTCAAAGTGTTTAAGCCAGCAGTTCCTTTTGTAGGTCAGTATCAGTGCATTTGAAAGGATTTGCATTTATACTTGACTGTTTTTTACACAAAACAAGAAGAAATTATTTGAAAATGAGCTGAAATTTTTTAAAGTATCTGTTCCTGGATTATAAATGAAAAGCACACAGTCTGAGCAACGTTTTTAACCCAACTCTGCATTTGAGGGCCAACTTTTCAACACAAAACAGACTATCGACCCAAGGAGGAACAGACTTGCCAAGGCGTCACCAAAGCAGATGAAACATGCAAAAACCACAGGGCAGTAACTTTCAATGTCCACTGCTGACTCAGAGTCTGGAAGAAATGTGAAAACAGGGTTTGAAAAGGTTGCAAACCTTAACTCTCTCTATCATGGCAATTATCTGGCAGCTAAATCCTGGGCTGAACAAGGTCTTCAGGGAACAAATCAGACAGGAGGTGGAGCAGACAGACAGGACTTACCATGATCCAAGTACAGCGGAAAGCACTCCGATAGGAAACAAATCAGACTAGTTTCCGCATACAAAAGCACAGGAAAAGAAGACTGATGTTCGTTACATGTCAGCAAATTCCGATCAGACCAGATGCATCTCAAATTAAATGTTTGCAATGGCTGAGCCGTTGTATTAGATGTTAAAATTCTGGTGAGTCTTACACTTACTATTAGTGTTATTAAATCTTTGGGCTTTCTTGGAGGTTTTTAAATTTTTTTTCAATGTTTGGTTTTCTGGGAGGAGGTTAAAGTTATCAGGGTTTTTAATCGCAACATACAAACTGGATTCGAATTTTAGAATACACATCTTTATTTTAATATTGATTGAGAAAAAAGTTATCTTCAAATCAACTTTGGCTGTGCCGTACTCTTTGTCTCTATATTTAAAGGCCATGGAAAACATGTTCTGGAATGCAAGTAATACCACAGAACATGTACTGAGATAGTCGGATCTGGGTTTGAAAATTTAAACTGAAAAGACTTGGTTTACCCCAGACATGAACCTCAAACTTATATGATGTTTTCAATTATAAATAGAATAAAAACTCACTCCAATCAATATTGTGTTTTTGATGCTTTAACATTTTCATTATATATATATATATATATTCTGGGGACTCCGGCTTCCTCGCAACAATCAAAAAACCTGCTTTGTAGGTGAATTGTCCTGAAGTCCTTCTGTTAAGTCAGTTTATCTGTCGTTTGTCTGATAATGCTGATAATGCACACCTGAAAGATCATTTACCCTCTCAGATCATTTACGGAAAAAGTAAATACTGAATCAATTATTCAAGTTTTTAATCCTCATCTCTCTTACTCTTCTGCTGCATCTCAGTCACCAGAAGTTCACCAAAAAAGTTTAATGAAACTATAAAATCACTAAATATCTATTCCACTGTCTTGTTGTTGAATTAAACTGTAGAATAAAGTACACCAACATATGAATTACGACATTAATAAGGCCAACTTTTTTGGGGTTGCTTAGAAAAGTGTTTTTAATTAGACCACTTGGACCTGATGTATTTTTTTAGATTGTAAACAAAATTCCCCCTAGTGGTGTAAAAGTAAAGACGGAAGTTTGTTATAAAAAAAAAAAAAAAAAGAAAGAAACCTAAATAAAGCCACTTTATTTGGTTTTATTTTGATCTTTTACTGCTACACAATCTCACAAATTTGAATGTAAATATCACCAAATGAGGATTTTCACAGCAATTATAACGTTACGAATATTTGTGATTAAAATTGATTAATGGGATTACTTAATTACAGTTCACAATCACATAAAAAAATCTATCGCATGACAGCACTAATATAGGCTATAAATGTATTTTGTTAGTTTTTAGCTTTTTTTTGTTTTCATTCCTTGTAATAAACCAAATTCAGTATATTTCCTTTTTTAATTGTTCTAGATAGTAAATAAAAGTTTTCAATGTATCTGAGAGGGTAGGAAAAAACCATTTGAATTAGTTATTCAGTGTGTGTAATGATTGATTTTTTTTATAGGGTAAACCTGGAGAACCAGGAAAACCAGGAAAAGACCCGAGGGTAAGCTCTGCTTCAATATTCCATCATTTTCCCAAACTAAAAACAAAATATTGCTGTTTCATTAACATTTGTTCTTTTTGTAAACCAAATGCATATGATTTTTTTGCAGCTACTACAAGTAATAAAGGTAAATACTCTTGTTTTCTATAGTTCTATAGTTTCTATAGTTATTATTTAACCCTTGTGATGACCTCCCAGCTCTGACAATCAAACACACTCCAAAAAAACACGGGACAAGTGATACTAAATACATTTTCTCTACTGAAATTTACTATCAACATAGAAAATGAAATATTTTATGGTCAGTCTTAAAAGTGTCCCATATATATCTCTTACTGCAATAAACTCACACACAGAATTAGCTTTCACTGTAACAAGCCTTAGGTTTGTGAAGTAATAGCTGAGCTTTGCTTGGGTGCCACCAGGGAAAAATGTCGATGGAAAACATAAGGTTGTAGCACTCAGACAGCTAAAACCACCTGCTTTTCTGGACTCTGCTCAACATAAAATAATGCACTTGCCGGGGATGTCTGGATTTGTGCTATGTAACAAATATTTTCTCACTTTGCTTTATTTTTCCAGGGAGAGCCAGGTGTTCCAGGACAAAAGGTGGGTTCTCTTCTGTTGCTTAACTTTTGAACTTGAACAGATTGAGCAGAATCAAGAGATTTTTATGTTAACTCAGTTAACATAGATGTGTCTGTTTATCTCTCCATTATCTATGCATTCTGATCCTCATTGTTTTTCTACTGTCATCAACTTGAACACAAAATATATTTTTTAAAGTTTCTGAATTCCATCTGTTTCCTCGTGGATTGCAAAGGCCATAGTTGGAGCTCATGTCTCGGGCTCTGCATCCCCAGCCACCTTCTCCAGTTCCAAGGAAACTTGAGATATATTGGTTCAGATTTTTAACGATCCTAATCCTTTTTAAAAAATGTATTTTTCCTGGACAGATCTTTGACGTTCCCACTTTGAGACTAATTCAGATTGCAAAGTTTTAAAGTTAGTTTTAAAGCTCGCTGAAACAGGACCGCTTACTCAACTGTCATATTTTTAACGTAGTCGTTGGTGATTTATGAACAGATTGAAATGTTGACAGTTTTTTTAAACAGCTGTCACAACATCTTCAGTGACTACAGACAGGATTACGACAGGAAATGCTGGAATCTGTGTTTGCTGTTCTTTCAACATCTGCTTGTTGTTAATTAGCTCCTTTATGTCAGCATTAAATTAATACTTGCCTTCCTGATTCTCTTTAGGGTGATCGAGGCAATGTTGGCCCCTCAGGTCCCGAAGGCCCTAAGGTATTCAGCTTGCCGCTCTTTAAAATGTTGTTTCAGCAGCTTAGAAGAAACATGACATTAAATTCCGAAGTTTTGGCCATATTTGTTTAAATCCACCCTTACTGTGAGGGCAGATGTGTATTGTAAATCTGAAGGAGAGATTTATCATTTGGTTCTTGTTTGAATTGACTTTTTGTCAGGATTTCGTTTATAAGTTGAAAGAATTTTTAGAGGTTTGAGGTGTGTTAAAACACTGGACAGCAGGGGGCGTACAAAACCAACATTCAGATTATTTACATTAATCTAAAGTCAGGAATCAATAACTGTTCTCATTTTTTCACTTTTTTCAATTCTATTTGTCTCTAAAGACGTAACATTAATGAGGCTTTTGTGCAGAATATATTTAACAGCCACCTATGAATTGTTTGTTGTGTCTTCCCACTTGAGCAGTGTAAGTTTCTTGGCTAAAATTGTGACTGTTAAAACAAAAGCTACAGGCTGCTGTGTGATTTGTGGTGTGGTGAAATTTTCCCAGAAAACACAGTTATGGAAAGAGGAAATCCGAAGCTGAATTCCCCTCCATGAAGGCGTGTTGATCTGGCTTCCCAATCTAGCTAATAAAATGTTTTCATATGAAGATATTCAGTTACATAAAAAGAATGGCTGCTGTATTCATCTGGTCCAACAAACTGTAAAAGCTTTGGATAGAAACACAAACTCAAAATCAGTCTAGCTGTCTTACATCAATCTTCCCTGTTGTCCTACATCACAATCTCATTGTATTGAGATAGATGTTAAAAAAACACTGCTCCTGCAGATACACTGTGGGCTATGAAACATGAATTGTTCTCCAAACATGAGCCTCATTTTTTTGAGAGATACTCGGCGCTCTATAAAAAACTGTCATTGTGAACATGCGAATACAGCTAACATGTAGCGATGTCAGACTGTAGTTTGGGAGTTCAGTCTGTTTTTTACTAGCTGTACTAGAAGGTTAGATATTATTGTTAATATGCTAACATGGTTAACTTATACTGTTGGACTTAGGTTTTTTTTACGTGTTACTAGGTTAGTAGTTAGCCTAGTCACTGTAACATTTGTTTTAGCTTTATCAGTTTGTTTCTTTAACAAGGTTGATAGTTACAGTTATTGTAATTATGCTAATGCGGCTAATGTCTTCAACGTGGCTAATATTTAGCGTGTTACAAACAACTTCTAGAACTACTGTGAGCTCAGTTAACGTTAGGAGTGGGGTCATCTGAACTTCAAAAAATGTTTACAAATCACTGGTGTCCACCTTTGTCATGGGAGGGATAACACGTCAGTGTAAGTGTGGGATCATCTGGACCCCACAACACAGTTCATTTGGTCTGATTGACTGACGTCCTTATCGCTTACTCTTTTGTATTGTTTAAATGGTGAATACTTGTGTAGCGCTTTTCTACTTTCCTTGAAAGTCCAAAGCGCTTCACAATCACAGTAACATTCCCATTCCTACACATATGGCGGATCCGCTTCCGAACACTGGCGCCAACCTTCCACCAGAGGTAATTTGGGGTTTTTTATGTCATGCCCAAGGACACTTTGACACATGGGCGGGCAAGGTGGGAATTTAACCTGCAGTCTTCATATCGGGGGTTGACCGCCCCATTGCTGCACCACGGCTTCTCCATGCGCCCTGTGCTTCACTGTGCCTTATAAACAGTGTGATACAAGTAAAAAAATAAACTATTCCTTGACGGTCCACCTTATTAACCTGTTCAACCATTTTTTGCATTCACTGAAAATGGAAAAATGTAATAAAGCATCCTACCAAACTGAGCACAACACATGACACTTTCAATATAGACATGGTGGTATGTAAAAGGGATGCAACAATTCCCTTTCCTCACAATTCAGTTCATGGTTGTAATGTACGGTTCAGTCTATAATTGAGCATTGTGGCATCCCAATGAGTTACTGTGTATAGTTATGATTTTACACACACGCACACACACACATTGGCTTAAAAAGTTTTAAACTTGGCTTTAAAGCTGCAAGGGGAATTATGCATGTTATGCTCTTGCACTTTTCCATGGCTCTATAAATTTTGTGTAAATATGGCCACATATAATTTGACAGTAAGTGAAGCAGTGATGTGTCATTGCTGGACTGTTCTTATTCAATTATTCTTTGTAATGTCCTGTCGCAACAAAATCAAATGACAGTTGAACCTGTTCAGAAGATGTTCTAAAAGTGAAAGAATCTAAAGTCAACGTAACCAACTTAAACCAAAACAAGTCGTCGTGAATGGCAGTGAAAACAGATATGTTTGGATGTTTAAACAGACAGTTTTCTCAGCCTGAACTAAGTTTGCCACAGTGAGCTTCTGTGCATGTAACTGCAGAGAAGCACATCTTCTGCCTCACGCTGCTTTCCCGTGAAATCAACCCAGACTTTCTGTTTTTCCTGCCATGACTCTTACAAGCATATAAGGCCAGGGAAGGTCACAAAAAGGGCAGGAGGCACTCTGATCCAGCCTGGTTTGGTTTTATATTTGAAGTAGGTTTTGTGCGCCACCTAGTGGACTACTTCTTTTAAACTCCTTTTACAGATTAAAAAGTGCATTTTTTTCTTCTTCTAGATTCTTCATCTAGTGAAACATTTTCATTAGTTTGAATATAAGATTATACTTTTATGGTTGTATGTACTTCTTTAAAAAACCCTCTTAATGAGAAGCTAAAATACTTCCAATAGTCTGGCCAATGCAGCAATCTCTGTCTGTTTCTTTAGGTCATGTATGAACGATCAGATGTCCAGCTTTCATGAAGGAGGTCTCTTTGTCCGCTGGGCTAGTTTGATATATCTCTGGTTGAAAGGGCGTGTTAGCTCATCCTGTGCTACTGCTTTTCTCAGCTGATCTTTCCATCTGCTTTGCAGGGAGATGAAGGAAAGAGAGGTTTCCCAGGAGAGAGGGGCGAAAAGGTAGAATGAAAGCAAAGCATGCAGTTGTGTGTGGCACGATGGGGTTTATTTATGCATGTCAGCCTCACAAATGTAACTGCTCATGTCAGGATGGTGGAAATTTGGTTTTGATGGTCATTTCTGCAGAACAGACTTCAGCAGAAAAGAAGCAGCTGTCTTTGAACACAACTGAGCTGTTATTCATCATGATGTCCTTCCTGAGGTCAAGGAGCAACACTGTTATGATTTACTGATACAATCTATTGTAGTTCTCAGAAGCTTTACCAAGTCATGATGAAGACTGAGCTCCTGGTTGTTTGATCTCCCCCCTTTACCTTAATCCAAAGGTCACTTTCAGGTCACATATACTTATTTATTCTTCAAATGGTTCTACAGCTTCTCTCTTCATATATATATATATATATATATATATATATGAAGAGTTAAAATCAACAGTTAAAATCCAAATGGTTGAAGGAAGTGTGTTTGTATGTGCACACGTCTTTTATCCTTTCTGCTTCATTCACTTTTCCTGGCATTCAGGTTTCTCTGTTTTGCATTTTCCTGCAGTTCAGTAAAACTGAACCAAATGAGCTTGATAATTAACTTACAGTAACTGGTGAATTGAAAGCGCAGTCGTGGACACCATAAGACACAAAATCAGTCTGTGCAGAAACAGACATGGAGGTTTCCCAGTTGGCTCTCTACTGGCTGCATCTACATTGTTTTTATTTTTTTACATTTAATTCATTTGGATGAAAGGGATGAGAAAAAAGTCAACGGTTTGTTCATTCATGTCGATTGCTGGGAAATGGACTTCAGGCAGCGAAAGTGATTTTGCAGGCTGATCCTTTAGTGTTGACGAATGGTAGCTTTTGTCAGCTCAGGGAAATCTGTTCCCTGTACAATTGCACAAAACCAACAACCTTGTCGTACGCAGAAACCATCCCACTAAGTGATAAATCTCTCCATGCGGTGGATCACAAACAGTAGCTCCTAGTATCAGCCTCCTTCCAATCTCACAGTCTTCAAGAGCAGCTGCAGGAACAGACTTAAAGCAGAAAAGTTTTATTTGAGGATTTCTGTAATAGAAAATACTCCAAGAAGAGTCCTGGAACAGACAGGAGATAATCTAAACATATTTTGCCTTCATGGCCTTACATCTCTTATTCATTGGCAATGTTTTTTTCTCATTATTTGTCCCAGACACTTGTGTTTTTCATGTGGAACTGACCTAAACAAGCTTTGCTGCAGTTCAAACAAAAAAGGGGAATTTCCCAGAATCCTCTATAAAAAATGACGAATTTAGTCCTAAGCTTTACCATTAAAGATGTGGCTTATGGCATGTGAAGAAATAGAGAGATGTGCCAATGTTAGGGCCTGGTCACATCACCAGAACTTAGCTGGAACGTACCTGGAGTGGAGCAGAATTTTAACAACGCTTGTCACCGCGCACAAAATGGGAAAAAAATCAAACACACGTGCGTTGGCGTAGCGATGCACCGCTGAAGCTGGCATAGCTTTAGCATTGGTTTAGCGGTAGTGAGCTACAGCGAGCGTTGATGTAGTGTCGGTTGCTGAGGAGTCTGAGGAGGTTCAGATTCTGCTCATGGACTAGTCCACCAATCACTGCAAAACTCTCAGGATCCATGGTGATGCAGTTTGGGCTAATTCAATGTAGGTCGGAACTCAATAGCAGCTCAATTACAAATGAGTTCCTGGTCCATTTCTCCCCGTGGTTTTTGGCCAGTTAACCGTCACGCTTCAGCATCTCTTTGACAACGCCACATCAAAGGTCATCGCTGCCATGGGTCGCTGCTTCAACGCCCAACACCATCCAGTAACACCGTGTCTGCTTATAAGACGCTAATGACCGCTCCACCGACGTTTGTGCAACGTTTAGCTGCCGCCAGTGCAACGCTGGTGAAGCAGCGGTGGTCCAGCGTTGGTCTAGTGGACCCAAGCGTTCACGAACTTGTGTCTAGTGGAGCCAAACTTTGACTGGGCATTGGTGGAGTGGGAGTGACCTTTTCCAGAGCAGAGAATGGACCTTTCCTCACCGCTGCAATATTTTGTGCAGCTCAAACCTTTCAGAGTGGTGGGAGAGACCCTCTAGGAACTTCAGCGGTGGCCGTATGTGGCAGTATGCGGCGTTGCTTTAACGGTGATGAACAGTCACGAGTAGTGAGGGATTTTTTTCACTGCTCCAGGAACGCTCCAGCAAAGTTCGGGCGGTGTGACCAGGCCCTTAGGTTAACAGAATATGGCTTACAGGAAGAGTCTCAGACTCCAGGCCGCAAGAGCTGTCATCCCACTCCAACCATCTTTTTTCATCTGCTTCTATTGACAACGATTTGAATAAATACTCAGAAATGCAGTTTTAAGCTGAATTTTCTTTATAAATGTCCTCTATCATCATCCATGTGTTTAGCCAATAAGGAGCTTCAATGACAGGTTAGTTGAAAAACATGTTGGACGCCGACTCTTTTTAGAGTTGAAGATCTGTGCTCTAAGGTACAGTAAGATAGAGAAATAATTCTACAGGGATTTCAGATGTTACCAATTTAAAATAGGAAAACAGAGTTTCTGTTATTTATTTTTCTCTCTTTGTCTTTACATTGATTTTGTTGTTTGCATTTTCCTGATGGTTTTCTATTTGTACGCAAACGTAAAACTTGTCTCTCTGCTGCTATTTTAAATCTGTAGTCATGTGCTATTCGGTGGTTTGTGGTCGTTTTGAACATTGAGTTCCTTGGGTCAAACCTGGTCAGCATCGGCACAGAATTGAAACATGAACAAATGAAACTCAAGTCAGGTGCGGGTCAAAGATTCAGCAGTTCATGTTAAACTTGTGTGTGCATGATGTTTTCTTTGCCTTTATTTCCTCTTTTTTTTTTTTTACAATTATACTTTTTTGGGTGCTGTAGGGAGAGCCAGGTTTCCCGGGTGCCCCCGGGCTGAAGGTAAACGTCACTCTCAGCGCTTTGTTAGATACCTTATGGGTCTTTAAACACAGTGGGAAGTAACGTCTTCCTTCTGTGACTAAGGGCCAGGCTGGAACCTCTGGTACACCTGGCATTCCTGGCAAGAGAGGCTACAGGGTAGGACTGCAATGGAGTTAGCTTCCAAAAACGTCTGGTTATGTGTGCGTTCGCTGGAGTTTGCATGCTCACCTTGTTTGGGTTTTCGTCAGCTTTCTTTCTGTCAAAAAACAGGCCTGAAAGGTTGGTTGGAGATTGAATCTTGTCCCAGGAGGAAGCTGATGAAAACGATAGATTGATGGAGGTCATGAAGCAGGAAGTGGCTTGTAAATGTTGGAACTGGTGTCTCTTTTACTTGTTTGTATTGTTACACGTGTCTCAGGGGTGAATGGTTAAGGGTACAGTGCACCACCAAAGCCTTCAGTGTATCTAACTACAGTCTGTCCCTTTTTTAACCTCCACGTCTCAGTCTATTGGCATGTTTTTTGCGTGTTTCTTTGCTGTGACGGAACACATTTTACTAATAATTCAAATAACTAGTTTAGAAATCCACACTCTAACATTTGCCAACATACCAATAGTCCTTTGAAGTCTTTACACAAGACTTTTCTGGTCTTCAAAATCTGGTTTCAGATGTGTAAAAGTGGAAAACCTTTGGAGATAAAAGCCTGTTCTGGTTTTTATTGACAAATATTCAATAAAAGCATGTTGTTGTTGGGTGTTGAGGAAAAAGCTCTAACTATGTTTTGGTGTTCATGGTTAACCATTATATAAAGCTGGACAAGAGTGAAAAATTTCATCAGGTGATTAATGATCAACATCATTATTGAAATATGTGAAAACAAAAGACAAATAGTAAATGGTGTAAACTTATATAACGCTTAGCTATAGTTGTCCTTTCTAATTAAACAATTGTTCTCCCTGTAAGTCAAACATGAAAACAATACATGGTAAGGATACCTAATAAAGTGTATTTGACGTTATCTTGAAATTTTAATTTTATACACAGACATGAACAGGAAAGTTATACACAAGACAATTTGCTGTTTTACATCATCAAGGCTACTTTAAGGCAAGATTCCTTCAAAGTTTTTGACAATAAATGTGTTGAAAACATAAATTAAAAATGTATTAAAGATTTAAAACTTTTTGGGTGAGAAATAATATCAGTTATAAAGAAACATTGAACATAATTAGCTGATCCAAATGTTAGACTTGTATGTGACTTGTTGCCAATAAAGTTTGATCATTCATGAAAGAGTTAGAAACTATTCGGTCAGGTGGGTAGTGGTTAAGCATGTTGTCTGTCTGTATGGCAGGGGGAGAAGGGGGAGCCAGGAGCTTTGCCTCAGGGAATGAAAGGAGAGCCAGGTTCTGCAGGACTGCCAGGCCCAACTGGACCCAAGGTAAACAGAACTGCTTTGATAAGTGAATCCACTTATGTTGTTTTTATTTCTGCAGTCAGGGATTAATACAGATTTCTAATGAAAACGTTCGGGCTGTTTGAAGGTATTTATAGAGATATTCTTGTGTTTTTAGGGTGACAGAGGTGAAAAGGTAAGACAAACAAATGCGTCACAAAAAGTACAAATTATTAGTAGGGCAGTTTTATGACCATCTTTATTTCATCTCCAGGGGGATGTAGGGCCAGAAGGTCCAGTTGGACAAAAGGTAGGTCCCTCTAGAGACTGGTTAGTCCCACAAACAGTTTTTAACTGGAAAACTAAGAACTATTGTGTATTATTTTCCTAGCTTTTTGACTGTCTTTTAAACTCTTAGGGTCTCCCAGGCCCAGCCGGAGAGCCAGGACGAGCTGAAATCCAGAGCAGTGAAAATGTGTGTGATTCTTTATTGTTATTGTTGTGGCTCATGCAGAGAAAGAAAGTCACTAAGCAAAAAACATCATCTTTCTTTTTCACAGGATATCCGAAACATACCGCTGATGGTGAGTCTTTCCATGCAGGGTTTTTTGTGTTAAGAGACACATTTGTGATACTATAGAGCAGGGGTCTCCAACCCTGTTCCTCGACGGCTACCATCCTGCTTGTTTTGCAGCTAACCTTGCTTCAGTAGATGCTGATTAGCTGGATTGAATCAGCTCAGTTTCTGATTGACTGAACACACCTGATCCAGGTGAGCAGCAATTACTGAAGCAGGGTTAGCTGCAAAACAAGCAGGGCGGTAGCCCTCGAGGAACAGGGTTGGAGACACCTGCTATAGAGACAATGTTGGAGTGACAAATGAAATTGTGTTCTAGGGTCCCCCTGGATTGCCTGGACCACCAGGACCACCTGGTGTGCCTGGTACCAAGGTAGGATCAATTGAATCAATGGGAATGATTGATAATTACATTTTTTAGTAAACGTGAAATCCCACCAGAGTGCAAAGAAGATTAAAACTGTGAATCTGAGTTAGTTCGGAAAGTTTTCTGTTCACACACTCCAGACCCTCCTTCCTCTTATAGTTAGTCTTTTAATCTTGTTGCACATTCAGGGTGAAGTTGGGCTACCAGGTCCTCCAGGAGTGGATGGAGAGAAGGTAATCTTTTGCCATTCCATAAAAAATGTTCTGATTATTATTAGTCAGATGGCAACTAGAATCAATCTGACCACTTAATTTAAGGAAAAACATCAAGTTAGCAACAAAACATTTACTAAATCCATTTACAAATGAAACATGTTGATGATAAAATCCAATGAGAAAAGAAAAAAATAAAAATGAATTCAATAAAATTAAATCATGCACCAGTTACAATTTTTTTGAAATAATCTAAAATATATAAAAGTCAATTCCAAATGTTTGACTGAGCTGCTGTTGTTCCTTTAATGAAAGTATTTTGCCAAAACCAACAGTTTTGGTCATTACTGTATATCCAAGCCTTTATTGAACTTAGAAAAACAACAAAAGAATAAAAAAATAAATAATCTGAAACTGTCAGTATAATGCAGAATACCATAAAGCATAAAGACATGTTTGGTACCATAGAAAATGAAACCCCTGGTTATCGGTTTCCTACTTTTGTAGGTCAGTTAATGGAAGTTGTTTTATGCCATGTGATTTCAGGGACCGAGAGGGAAGCCCGGAGAGCCTGGTCCAATGGGTCCAGCTGGTCCTGAGGGTCCCAGAGGAGAGAGGGGTGTCATTGGCTCAACAGGACCTAAGGGAGACATGGGTCCATCCGGGGCACCTGTGAGTGCTGTTTGGATTTTAGCACATGTCAAAGATGTATTACCCAGGAAGGCCTGTGGCTACCATCATGGTATATGATGAAAGAGCACAAGCAGTTCAACGTGTTCATTGTTTTTTATGGATTTTGCTTATAAAACATCTAGAAAAATCTGTACACACTTTGAACACTTGCAGCTCCATTTATTACGTTCTTTTTTATTTTAGTTTGCTCTTACTATTTGGTGTTTTATGTCACTGTGTTACATATCACATCAACTACCACTGAAACCATGTGGTTAGTAAGATACAAAATCTCTTGACAAGAAACATTTTAAAGCAACTAAAAAGAAGAACTTTTCTGTCTGTGCTGTTTGTTAATGTCAAATTGGGATCTACTTAGGTGCAACCTAAATTTTCTTTCCTTCTATGTAGTGATGAAAGACTTTCATTGGACTCAGTGATACTCTTTCATCATTGCCCTGCTGATGGCTCTTTCTACTTCCTTGTTCTGTAGGGTTTAGATGGCCCAACAGGTGAAAAGGGGGCTGCAGGGGCCCCTGGTCCTGTTGGATTACCTGGCACAACGGTACGCAGTGGTGCTCCTCAGGCTGCATTGGTCTCAATATATATATATATATATATATATATATATATATATATATATATATATATACATATATATATATATATATATAAAGAGAGAGAGAGAGAGAGAGAGAGATTTTTATCTTTTCAATGTTTTCCCAACATATGTGAGTGCGAAAACAGAAATGATAATTTTTTTCAATGTAAATTCTGTTTTTTGTTGTTTCTCAAAAGAAAAACACTTCAAATTGCATATTGGATTTTTTTTTTTAATTGTGTTAAAGTTCGGGAGCTTGTCGACAGTCAAGCTTGGTATAGGAAACAAAACAATAAAGTCAGAGAAAAATAATCACTGTTTTTTACATGTTCTCTTTCATTACACTATTTAAAACCATCTTGCACTCAGACAAAATAAAGGAAACTATGTCATTAAGAAATTGGACTTCCTTTTTCACCAAGCATAAATGACTTAAAGACCTGCTCCAACCTGATCCAGTAATCTTTGATCTGTTGTCAAAGCGTTCCCAGTGGTCTTTTCATTACAGTTATGCTGTTTTTGACCAAAATCAAAAACTTTTGTTGTTTTCTTGGACATAGTTTCTGCAGAACAGCAAGAGTTCATTAGAAATGTACCTCTCAGCTGTGGGTGGGACTGTTGGCACAGAGTAGCACACACACACACACACACACACCACACACACACACACACACACACACACACACACACACACACACACACACCCCCCCGTGTGTCTGCAAGTGGATGCATCAGAATGGAGCGGAGCAGGAAGTTTGTGGCCCGCCCAGTGTAACAAACACAACATCTGCTCCTGCTTCACAATAATTTCAATAAAGAAATACTCAGAAATGCAATTTAATAATGTTTTATATGTTCTCAACCATGAGTAAAAGGCCACAAGAACATTGTAAAAGGAGCAAAAACTGGATTTTCATTGGAGTGGGTCTTTAAGTTGAGAGGTCTGTACATGAACTTACTCCTCCTTTTGTTTACCGAATGGACAATGCAGCTCAGGGAACGCTGCAGTTTGAAAATTCTTACAAAAATCTATGTAATCTGAGATAGCTTGACATGTGCAGCATTAGCAGTGAATCTTTTTTTTAATGTAAAGAATGTATTACATGTCAAATACTCTCAGCGCTTACAAGTCAAACTTGAAACCACTGCTGACCAAGCAGAGTGTGACCTTTAGGCCTTGAGGTAACGCTTTCTGAAACTGTTATGCTGGAGTAAGGAAAATAGGGCGTCCGTTAGCTCTGAAGCTCAGTTTTACCAAACTACTGTTGCTCTCTGCAGGATCCGGACATGTAATCTAAACTGAAATTCCACAAATATAATATCTGCTCTGCAACATGGCAGAGATTTCTAAACATCGGTTCATTTCAGATGGACAGAAATACAACAAACATCTGTATCACAGTCCACAGTTAAGTTTGTTCTCAAACTAATGCCAAACACGACAAAGAACAAGCAGGTGACCAACTTGACATGCAATGATGCTTTTCTCAGACCTACCTGCAGTTCACGCCGGTCTCCTGTTGAAGTCCCATGCCGCTTTATCATCAACCAATCACGGAGCGGCTGGGTTTCAAGCCTGTATGCAGCTTGTATTCCGGTTCCTCTGGAAAACTCAAATATTTTCGAGCCTCACAGAATAAAATGGAGTTGAACAGGCCTAATTTGGCATGTTGGTATTCCCATCCCTGGACACCAGCATTTCCCTGGAACTTGTCAGTTGTAAGGAAATGTGCAAATTATGTTTGTTGTCACTTTTAGAAACCTTTTACCAAAATTACAGCTGAATTTTACTATGTCAAATTCAAGTGGTATTTGAATGTCTTTGTTCAGATGCTTGAATGAACCAGTTGCCTAAAACTTTGCTTTTCTGTGTCTTTGTTGTCACAGGGTCCCAAAGGTGAACCGGGAGTTGGAGGAAGGTCAGAAATGGTACGTCAGACGTAATGCATGCTTTTTATTCATTATCAAACCAGATCAGAGTATGTTTGTTCTTATGAATCATCACTTTCTCAATGCAGCGTAATTGATAATATGACTTAAAGTAATGTTTGTGTCTAGATCTATGGCCCTCCAGGGCCTCCAGGACCTCAAGGACCAGTTGGGCCTGCAGTAAGTATGACATGATGCTCGTGCGGAACATTTTAACAAAGAAATATGTGAAGTTGTTAAACATTTTTTATGACATGCATTTATGAAGATTCAGATTGTAACGAAGTATTTAAATGCTCAGGTTCAGTCACTATTATTGTTTTTTAACTGTTTTATAAAATAACAGAGAGAAATACATTTTATTCTTCTGGTCTTGTTAGTCAATGGAAACACTGATCTGTTCTGAAATGCTCTAGTTCTCACAGGTCAAATGCAGCAGTTTATTGTAATCGTCTCGCTGTTTTTACTTTATTTAGGGATCACAAGGACCCTCAGGACCAAAGGTTAGCTTTAATGTATTCAAGCACCAACATTCATTCCTTATCTTCTATGTCTGCATTGCTGCTCTGCCTGTCAATATGTTGCTAAGAGATTTAGTCTCCTTTAGGGTGAGCCTGGTATAGGAATCAAAGGAGAAAAGGGAGCGTCAGGTCAGAAAGGCGACAAAGGAGACAGAGGCCACCTTGGACTCCCTGTGAGTATTCTTCAGGGTTTTTTTACTGTTTCTGTTTGTCTGAGAATGTTTAATATTTAACAATGAGCTTGAACACAGCCCTGCATTTTATTTCAGTGTTACCAGTCAAAATAGATTTATCAGGCACATTTGAGTTCATTGAGATTTAAAACACATAGAACAATCAGACATGTTTGGTCTATTTTTCAATCATCCAAGTTTCAAAATCAATACATTCAAATCATAGTAGATTTCTTTTTGGTGCCATGATTCTAGATGAAAACCCAGAGCAAAAACTCAATAATGTTTAAATATTAAAGTGTTATGTCACGATTCTTCACATGTGGTGAACTGAAATTAACACATTACTCGTTGCAAAATTTGATAACGAAGTCAAGGTGATGAACGTCCCATTAGATAGAAGTAATGCAGATTCACCAGAATGTAAGAGATTCAATGAAATCAAAGCTTTAGTTTTTTCACGTTTTGGTCAAATAAGAAATGATCAAGTCTATGCTTTAATGCAGTTATGAAGAAGAGTCCTTTTCATTGTATTGGATACTAAAATGAAGCATTTTCTACCAAACTGGTTTCTACATGTTTGAGAAAAGCACATCCTTTTAAAACAAAACATGACCTCTAAAGTCCAGCCATTTGATAGTTTTTGTCTTTTGGTATACATTCCAGGTTCATTTAAGTTCCAGATTGCTGCTGTTGTTCAGCCATGAGTGTTGGAATAAATGGTCCGATTGCAGTTCAGTTCAGTTTTCCAAAAGTGCAGTACTGGAGCCTAATTTTTTCATGACTTTGTGGATCCAAAGTCTGTCAATATTTCTCAAAAACTGGATTCTTTAGATAAAGGACTAACTTTTACCCTCATAAGTATGCAGTGGGGCTCTAGATTCCAGCCTCAGCTGCAACAGAAAAAGAAGGACTTTGTTATTTCCTTTAGATGCTTTACTGAATATAAGTAAAGTGATTATTGACTGTATTAGAGAACCGGCCTGAGTGAGTGTGACATCATCTAGAGAAAAGGGTTTTCTTCCAGCTCCAACCAAATGAAGTTAATTCAGTTGCCATTTTTTTTACAATACAAATGTTGCCATGTTGGAACCAGACAATATCAGTAACTAAGCAGTGGATGATTCAAATCGGCCTAAGTCAACATTTCTTTGGTAACCACTCCCACCAATCAGGAGTCAGCTTGTTGGAAGACCACACCCCTACCAACGAAAGTGGCCTTGGGAGAATCTGTCAATCAAACATTTTGAATATTCAATTGAGACCATATATTTTTATTGAGGCATCTGATTGGTCAGTTTAAAACTTGACTTGCACTACAGAAAAAAACATTACATAAAATGAGGATTATCAAGAATATGCTAAAAATTGTATCAGAGCAAGAATATTTATTCTGACAAAAAGAATGACAAAGTAATAGCTGCTTTTTTGGCTTCTTGAAGCAGCAGGTACTTCCTGTTGAGGATCGGGTGGGGGAAATCAGTCCAGTTCTCATATACAGTCAATGGTACCAATCTAAATCAGTGCTTTCAGAACCTGTGCGCCGCTCCTGCAAAAGGGGTTGTAAATGCTAGTCCAGCATGAGTTGTTTGACCTTTTGATTTAGGTGCTCAGAGTTCAGAGGTAGTGACTGAAAAGCTGTTCAACTGAAAAAATGTGTTCAGCTTAAATGTTAAAATGTACATTCACAAAATTGAGATTAAAGTAATTATTGGTGTTAAGTAAAACATGTCCAACCTTAGTTTATTTATTTCAGAAGTGTGGGCACTTTTCAGTTCAGAGAAGCTGATAAGCTGAAAGCTTCTGGGTTTTTCAGCAAATCTTTGCCGAGTCTTTACAATCCTTATTGACATTTAAGAAACTGTATTGTACTGTACTGACACTGTTAAACTTCAGATGGCAACATATGGTTGCATTTCTGCTTGAGATGCTTTTCAATGTGGACCACAGAGGACCTTCTGTGTATCTGACCCCAAACTTGATGGCAGATCAATGAACTTTTACTGCTGACTTGTTATTTGTAGATGTAACTGATTTGATGTTGTAATAATACCTTGAGGCATGTATGCTTTTGTAAAATTAGCTAAAAACAACATGAAACATGAACAAGAACATGAAAGCATTGAGGTTTTACATTTGAAAAAATAGAGGAGCTCCGCCGATCCTGAAGCTGAACTGCATTTGTATGAAATGCAACTGAAAGTGAATATCATTTTGCTTAGTGCATTGCCTCCAGCCTCACAGTTGATGAAGAAGTCACAGTTTGTCTAAATGTACGGCGTCTTATGATTATGACAGTATAAACAGTGACTGTGAAGGGCAGCCCAGTGAACGTCCATGCAGTTATCCATGTTCATGTCACTCACTTCAGCTTCACCACTTCCACCCCCCCACCATTTGTCATCATCTGAATGTGTTGTTGATGTCACAGCTTGACTCACATCCCAACCACCCCTTTCTCCCCACCTAAACCCCCACTCCTCTCCTGCTATTCTCCCCATCACCTCTACTGTCTAACTGTGTACGACGCTATGCAGGGGGCTCATGGGTTAGACGGCAGACCTGGTCCAGTGGTGAGTGACTCAAATGTCCAGTTCTGGTTCCCTAACCCTTTCCTTTCCTCCTCCTCTTCCTCCCTGAGTCTCTTCACCCCTGCTGCTGCTTCTTGCTCGCTGTCTCATTTGTCTGCTTGTCCTGATAGCTTCTCTTTCTTATCTTGTTGCTGAATTAGCTCTGGGAGGACAGGACAGTCAAGCTCTGAAGAGACTCCCCAATGGCCAAGGAGCTGTAATTGTTAATATTCAAAAGTTGAAAACAAAAAAGCCCATGTAGAATTAAGTGATAGAGAAGAAAAATAATAAAAGTAAGATAAAAAAGTCCAAATAGATGAAACTTTTTATTCCAGCAAGTGTTTGCCAGAATCAATATATTGACCTGACGAGGAATTATCTGCACTCCGCTAGATTTTAAACCTTAATAATCAGGTTGATTGGAGTGTGTCATAAATCAATAGGTTTACAAGAAACACACGAAACAATAGCATTACTGCCATTCAGGCTTCGAAAGACTTGAAGTTCCATTTCCAAACTGTTTGACGGTCTTTGCAGAAGTGATCATCCCAGACAGTTCAGAGCAAAATCTCACCATTTACCTATGGAGTAAGATAACTGTCAGTAAGAGACATGTTCATAAAGACAAAGTTGGGCAACAAATTAATACTTTGTACACAACTTTGCAAAATAAAATACATACATATATGACTACAACATTTAGTTTTACGTTTCACACATCTGGTTTGAATACGACTTTTCTTTGTCTTGAATACAAAATTTTGTCAAAAAGATGTCACAGTTTGTTAACAAGATGAATTTTTTATTCAAAACAAGCAAGAGTCGTATTCTAAACAGGAATGTCAAACGTAAAGCTACATTTTGAATTCATATTTTGTTTTGCAAAGTTGTTCACAAAGTATTAATTTGTGCACAACTTTGTCTTTTTGACACTTATCTTACCCCATATTTAGCTGGGTAGCTGATTTCATCTTTAAAAGCTGGTAACTTTCTTTCTCTTTGCAAAGGATAACGTAAATGAACAAAGTCATCTCTGAATCTAGATTTGTTAGACATTGAACCAGAGCACCACCTGCTGCTGTGAAGAGGCAGCAGTGGACGAGTGGACACATGACAGCTGTCTGCAGAAAGAACCTGACCAGTTTGTATTTGTTGAGTCTCAAACCTCTGTGGATCACAGAGTATTATGACATTGAGAATCTTAAAACCAAAAATGGCACAGCACTTTCTATATTTTCTGTTGTTCCTTTTATTTTTTACAAGAACACTGTAGTAGGTACAGTTTACCAAGACAAAAAAGGTCAATGCCCTAATGGTTCTCTTAGCTCTTATTGCTTTTACTCATAAAAAATCAAGTCTTTTTTCTATGATGATTTCGGTTCAGTACAAAAGTTCGGTCCTCAGTCCTATTTCAGCTGTTTCTTTTCTCCTGATCCTGTATCAGCTGAGGGCTGCAAAGCAAACCAGTTCCCAGAATGACAGAAAGGAGCATGCAGAAGTGTCTTTTGTGCATGATATCAGTGATAGTTTACGTGGACGGCTCCTCTCCATGTTGCAATTTATATGATATAAATGCTCCAGTTGTAAAGTCTCTACTTCCGTTTCGATTTTTACAGATGCTGTTTGCAATTATTTCACTTTCCTTCTTTTTTAACAGTATGATCAGTAGATCAACAAGCTTGTTGTCCCTTTAAAAAAAATGCATATTGTTTTAATTAGTTTATGTCGACCACAACACTTGTTGATTTACTGATTTGACACCAATTTGTCATGTTGAGATTTCCTTTGCTTGCACCAGCTTCCAGGTATTTCAATACTTTTGTCTTTTTTAAAGGGTCTAATGGGACCAGCAGGTATGCCTGGGCCAGCAGGACCAAAGGGGGAGCGGGTGAGTCATCCGGCATGACTCATTCTATTTCTCCTAACATTATCAAATGTTCGGACTGATTTACTGGAAATCCTTCATTGCAGGGTGAAAGGGGAGAATCAGGATTACCAGGACTAGTAGGACCACAAGGCAGCCCTGTAAGTTGCTTTGAACACTCCAAACAGGTCTAATTAAAAAATAAAATTACAGAAAAATCGATAGTTATGACAAAATGAATGCTGACTTTGTCTAAACTTCAAAATGGAATCACTAAATTTACTATAAATTCCATTTTGCTAAAATAATTTTTATAACCATATAACTATTTAACTTCTTAATGCCATATGTTGGTAATTGGCAAACAAACCACTAAATCCAGGACTTCATTAATTTAGCATCAACTTGAATGGAAAAAACACAGAATATTTCTTATTACTGGAAATAAAGTCAGGCATGAAGGGGTTAATAAAAACTAATATGATAACAGTTACATAAGAGCGTAACAGAGTCATTCTTATTATTTTTATCTACTTCATTCATAGTAGTACACCAACACTTTCTAACATAATGTACAAACACTTGTGAGCCAAATGTTGAGGTTGAGAAAGTTACAGTATATTTTCCCCATTGACTGTATAAGAGAACTGGACTGAGTTAGTGAGTGTGTGAGTGTCACGTCATTCATAAAAAATGTTTTACTTTAGCTCCAACCAGATGAAGTCAATTCAGTCGCCATTTTTTGCAATATGGATGTCATCATGTTGGAGGCAGAAGACGTCATCAGCAGCGATTGGTCCTAATTGGTCTCAAAAACATCGTTTTTTTTTTTTTTTATTTTGAATAAAAACTGCATAATCATAATTAAACGACGAAAACCATTGTAATTTTGAACATTCTGTCTATTTTATTTGTTCTTTTAATTCTGATGCCAGGCCATAACATCGTTACTTGTCTGTATTTTTAGGGATTACTTGGACCCAAAGGAAACCGGGTAAGACGCCACCCACAGCACAAAGACAGACATAATTCTGCAGATGAAAAATGTAGAAAACACTGTTTTATATCAGCCATGACTTTTAGCAGCTAATATGTTGTAGATGTCGACAGTTGTCCCACAGGTCAGGTTAGTGTTCAGGTCATTGTTTCATCTGCCCTGTGGGGTGACCCAAGCACACTTGGTTCAGCTTCAAAGATGCTCTCAAGGCACAGAATTAAGGAGATGCACATCACAAACAGATCTTCTCTTTGATATTATGCATGAATAGGAATACATCATGTTAAAATGTGTTTTGCCTTTTTTATTGGGCAAATGATTTGTTTTGCAGTGGCTTTGCTGAGATGGCCATGAAAAGCCATGAATATTTGTGATAATGCTCCACCTTTAATACTTCAATGAAAATGGAAATCATGCTGTTTATTCAAAATAAACGTGATTTTCTTTCAGTCATGGTAGAAGTCATGACTTCTCAGAGCAGTTTTTGTTTTAATATGATGTCTTTTCTAGATATTAACTGTACATTTAACACCAAACCAAGTTAATCAACATCATAATATTCTTATGAAATCAAGTGGATAAAAAAAGAGACCAAAGATACTAAATATTTTTAAAACCGGGACTAAAAATGAAAAGCCCTGCAAAACAATGTCAAATGTTCCTATTCTCCAGGTTTTTGTGAATTAGAAATGTGTTGTAATGTGCATACACCTTTCCCCTTAGAGAATGTTTGTCTTCATCCCATTAACCTGTGACACTTTTAATATTTCCTCTCCCATCTATTAAGCCATCCTTTTTCATGAGCGCTCTCTCGGCACATTCAACTTGGTTCAATCTGACACCATCAGACAGCGTCCAGTTGAAAGTGCTGAAGTCAAAGCTGTACGGTAGTGTTGGTGTTTTCACTCTGTCCTGTCTTCTCTGTTTCCGCAGGTCTTCCTATTCCCTTTTCCCTCCCTCCACCTTGTTCTGTGGCCTGTGGCTCTTTTTTTGGAGGGGTTGCCCTCTCTCCCTCTTACAAACCTTGTCCTCCTCCTTCTCCTGCATTCTAATGTAGACCTGCCTTAATTATTTTCCCTTTTACCACTCCCTTTGTACTAAACACTGACTTTCCCTGCAAGTCCCTCAACTCTTCCCCCTACATATATTAGATTGGCAAGCAGCCTCAAATTGTACTGTAAATCTTTAAAATGGTGTGTAATTTTTCAGTTTGGAACCTTACAATATTTGACGTTGGTGAACTAAGGTTCTGTTAAATAACCTGTAAACTGCAGCGTTTGGATTCATTTTTGACTTTTGCCTCTTAGTCTTATATTCTTTTGGTTTCCCAAAACAATGTTATTCTTTTTTGTCAAACTAGAAACTAAAGTAGGAGCAGAGGGATTTTAGTTAAACAGTTTGTTATAATGTACATGTGGAACTATTTTTTTTGTTTCTTTTTGTGGAAATCAGGCTTGAAGAGGTGAACATAATCCTTTGGTTTCAATAATTAACGGCGTTGTAGTGCTACAACTATGTAATATTTCTGTTCACACAAATTGATCAAACGTAAAGAAAGACAAAAAAGCAGACGAGATGCTGTTTGAAAAAGCTTGTAGATTGACGTAGAAAATACATAGGCTGGGCCACAGAAGAGGACCTGGCTGCAGACATCAACATCCATCACCGGAAGACCTCGACCTGAACCGGAACTCTCCCCACGTCACTAAAAAAAACAAAACTTTACTTCTTAGTAGGGACCTTAAAAATTAAGTTTTTTTTTTTTCTGCTTTAAGCTCTTATAAAATATTTTTTTGCAGTTCGAAACACTTTTGGATTAGGGTTTGGATCAATTTTATCATTTCAACTTCTGCCCAATGATGTCAGGCGCCATCTTGTCTGAAGCCAGGTCCCTCTCAGGCCACAAGCTCCCTGCTCTGCTCCATTCTGATGCAGACAAATAGATTCATGTATGTCTTTGTTTTCCTCGTCTGAGCTGGAATCTGGATCAGAACTGTATGGCTGGATAACTCTGATATGACTCAATATTTCTGTTGCATCGTTAATGCTAGGTTAGAGTTGTGAGGAGCTGTTAGCCAGCAGGAGAGAATGTGAACACAGAGATGATGGGAAGTGGGAGGGGCTTACTGTCCACCAACAGTCCCATCCACAACTCAAAGGCAAATTTGTAATAAACTCCTGCCGCTGTGCAGAAACTATGTCCTCGAAAACAACACAGATTTCTAAATATGGCTAAAAAGAATCATAATTGAAAGACCACTGGGAACACTTTGAAAATCGATTAAAAGATGATCTGATGGTCTTGGAGTTAGATTAACACTATTTTAGGTGAGAATTTGGATCAAATTTGGAAAGTGATGATTATGAATTAAAGTATTTGATGATTCTGCATATAGTTTAATGCCTAAATTATTTAATAAAGGGAACAATTCAATTTAAAAAGCTGCTTGTCGTAGCGTTTTAGTCAAATATTCGTAATATACTTAAACATTCTTGGTACAGCTCAGCAATTTACAGGTTACTTGATGAGAAACAATCTTCACCAACTCCCCTAACCGTTGACTTTTTCTACCTAACTCCCTCTACTAACCTTCCCTTTCCACCATATTGATGTTCACGACCACATTCTTTTTCACTTTTATTAGTGGTGGGAAACAAGTTTAAAGCATAAAATACTTTTTTATAAACCTGTCTAAATTACTTAATTAATTGTTGAAAAATAGATGAACATTGTATGAGAACAATATTGTCCAGTTCACGGAGGAGGATCCATTACTTTTAGAATTAAAGCTATTCCATTTTTTGATGCGCTGTTGTTTGCAGGGGGAGAGGGGCAAGAAAGGCGGCAGGGGGGCCAAAGGGGATAAGGGAGACCAAGGAGCACCTGGATTAGATGCCCCTTGTCCGTTGGTATGTCAGTGGTTTAATGTAGGAGACCAAGAGTTAAAGGGAAGGAATACTTTGACCGCAAACAATAAAAGCAGAGTATTGGCTTCCTTTTGGCTCTGGTGTCTACTGTTCTTTATAAACCTACGGCAGAGCTTTTGGCTGATCCATCAAAAGAACAAAAAGTATTTTTGGGACAAAATAAAAAGTCCCAGTAATAACATTTTTTAAGGGGGGGCTATGTTAATAAAAGCGGTAAACAATCAGCCATTTCTCTGCTTTAGGTGCCTCTTTTTTTCACAGGGAAGTGAGCGACAGGAACCAGACAGCCACTTCAAATAAGCTTCAAGGGTTTTTTCCTCATTTTTTTAACACCTTTCCTGCACTTTAATAGATAGTAGATCCCACATCCATATAAAAGTTGGTAGACACTCTTTGCTTCTTTCAAAAAAAATGTTGGTCCAAGCCTAAAAAACCTAAAAAAGAATTTGATGTAAGTGGTTTGGTTTGATAGACTGACTCCAAACAAAAACAAAGGGAAACTACCACCTCTGTGAGCATGGTTCCTGTTGGTCCCAGGTTACCTGCATGCTTAGGAAACCTGCCACATGCTCATCAGCTGGAGAGCTATGGACTTGTCCCAGTCATCGAGCAGTGAAGGAAGCTCTGCTGCTCAGGATCTGCAGAAATAGACTGTAAACAGCTGATTTCATAAACAGGGTGTCCATGGCTTAAAAGGGGTGAAAGGTGAACCAGGCGTTCCTGGCCTGGATGGGCTGGATGCCCCGTGCGCTGTGGTATGGTGCCCTTTCCCTTCACTTTTTCCAGCATGTCTGTTTTGCCCCTAACTAAAATAACATATTTTACTAAGTTGCTGTAGCTAAAATAAAATGCCCACAAGTACATGTGAGTTTACACAAGTGTTTGGCAGTTACAACCTCTGCTGAAAACAATAAAAGCCAGATGTTTTCCATCCTGTTCTCTCAGGGATTAAAGATCATCCCGTCACAAATCCTGTACACACTTAACTAATAACACAACATTTTATGCTAGATTTAGATTGTTTTACTTTCTTATACAAACTAAATAATAATTATTAACTTACACATTAAAACTTAGTACATCAGATACATTACAGTGTTCCGTCGATATGTCGTGGTTCACCTTTCATGGAATTCTTTCAGTGCAATTTTGCATGTTTTTTTTGTTGATTTTTTTACCCAAACACAGTGCACTGTGTACTGCATCCTAATTGGCTGTAGACCTTGTCATTAGTCTCCTCTGCTTCATGTCTCCTGTACAGAATGCCTTTAGTTTATGACATTTAGATAAAACTTCAATCACAATCAGGTTCTTGTTTTCATTCTATAATCCTGATCTTATTTTTACTATGAAGATTTGAACGTTGAGAATTTAAACAAAAGAGAAAACTGTGAACATGTTCATTTCTGTCTAAGAAAATAGTATAAAGTGTGTAGAGAGGAGTTGTACAGCCTTAAAACATCTGTAATCCTATGGGATTACACCTACTCTGGTTGTTTTTAGAACATTACCCCCCCAATAAGCGAGGGAACCAGACTCCTTAAATCCTATTTAGGATGCCTCTGTTACATGAAGCAACACCTTTCCCCCATCGTCAAGGTGTAAAATCAAGGAAAAAAACCAAACATTAACATTAACCATCATATGGTTACACTTGCATTTGGTTTTAAGACTAAGGCTGTGGGCACACAAAGGCAAAAGGTTTCATATTTTTGTCAATTTTTTTTTTTTTGCACTGGACTTTATCACCTATTTTAACTATAAATGAGCTGAAATCTTTCTAAATTATGATTCAAAGAATTGTTGTTATCTTCTTAAGTCAGAGACACTAATTATACCACGACCTGGGGCGTACACAGTCTGGGAACATTTGGTTCGCTTAAAGTGAACCAGACTTTTCACCCCAATTATCCTCAACAAATGTTCAGTCTGAATACAGCCAAGCGGACCCTGATTTGGTACCAGGAACCAGTCTCTGACCCATCTTTCGAGGTGATCTCGGTTCGTTTCCAATTGAACTGAGCTGCAGTTTGCTTTGAGTTACCTAAGTCTGAATAGGCTCCGTTGCTGAAGCAGAAAAAGCGACCCAAATAGCCACCATAGCAGGTCATTACAAGATGTAAGCGAGTAGGAGCGGCACTGAGACACATGGACACATTGAAATGTGGTTGGATGAATGTAGGCTCATTGAAACCGTTTTTAACGTGATACACATTGCCTCTCACGCAACAATCAATGTGTCATAAACACTTGTAAAAACGTAACAGCCTTTCAGCATGCCTCAGCCGTACCAAAGAGATAATATTTTACTAAAAGGCTCAGTAAACTTTAGCTATGTAAGAAACTGCCTCTATTGGGATGATTTTGGAAAGTTCTAATGTTTCATCTGCTTAGAATGTTTTCTTGTCATTTCCAATGTTCACAACTTGAGTAAAATTCCAAAGTCCCAACAGAAGCTCTTTCATTTGTTACAAACACAAAAATATTTTATTGGAATTTTATGTGAAAGACCAACACAAAGTGACACACACTTGTGAAGTGGAAAGAAAGTTTTACAAGAGTTCTTTTTTCTTTACAAATAAAACACTGAAAAGTCCAGTAGGCAAAAGTGTTCACCCCCCCTAAAACAGATGTTTTAAGTGGAACCCCTTTCGCTGCAGTTCCAGCTGCAAGTCTTTAGCAGCTTTGAACATCTAGAGACTGAAATCTTTCCCATTCTTCCTCACAAAACAATTCAAGCTGAGTCAGATTAGATGGACAGTGTTTGTTGGTCTGAGAATGGGTCTCCCTCTGCCAAATCACCTGTGCAAGACTGTGGTGACCCCTGACAGGTGGACAATAAACTAAGCTGTTGATGATATCTAATAGCCATCATCACTTCAAAACAAGCATAGATCACGTGCAGAGTATGCCCTTGGTCTATACTTATTCTGCCATGGCTTAAGCATGTTTTCTAGAGTTGATGTCACAGACAACAGAAAACATGGTGATTTATCACATGAAAAGATAGATGCCAGACTTTCTTTAAGAACTGCAACCTTTAAACCTTTAAAGGAGGATTCAAGCATCTATGTGTGGTGCTTATTCTCTTCTCCCCATTGCATTAATTTTATGGCATGCTAAATCAATCAATCAATCAATCAATCATTAAAACATGCACAGTTTCTATGGCATCCTCAGTCAACCAATCAGTCAATCAATCAACCAATCACAGTACATGTACAGCACCTTTCATCAACATTTGTAGAACACAAGGTGATTGACACCAGAAACATGAACATAGGTTAGAACAACAAAAAGTTATGAAACACCACAGATTAAAAGACTCACTCCAATAAAAAATGTGCTTTTAGTGCTTTTAATATTTTCTTGTAGCATTTTTCTCATGTTGGAGGACAGATATAAAATAATTTAAGACTAAAACTGCATTTCTGAATCTGTTGACAGACTTCTTTGGAAGACCAGATAAAAGAGCATTACAAAAGTCGGGTCTACAAGTGATAAATGCATGGTCTCTGCAGTGATTTTTTTAAAGAGAAAGTCTGATTGGAAATGTTTTTCGTAGAAAAACAAAACACAGTCTTATTTGTGAGATGTGATTTTTTTAAAGGTCAAAGAAAACTCCAAGGTTGCTTTCTTCCAGGTTTTTACCTACATTTATACCAAAGTTATAAAGTATGAGTGTTTTCTTTCCTTATTTAAATACTGCTGTTTGCTGTTATTTTTTGTGCAGTGGCTCTCAGTGAATTTGTCCCAATTGCTTTCAGAAAGCAATGTTTTAAGAATTGAGGGTCACCTCTTACCTAGTAATGTTATTCCGTGTGTCTAGTATGCTTTCACGAATGAAATATGGGGGAGAATGAAGTCATATTTGCATAAAAAAACGTCTACTTTCAAAACCCTTCGGCCAAAGAATGTTTTGTCAGTCAATAGTGTGTCAGTTCAGTGTGTTATTAAAAAAATGTTAAATTCTGTAGTGTTTTGCATGATTCAGCATGCGTTAAAGAATTTTGCTATTTGAATTAAATATCTTTTTTTCTGTTGTTCTAGGGAGACGATGGCTTACCCGTACCAGGATGTTGGAATAAAGTAAGTCGTGCTGTTGCTAAAAGTAGACACCCTAACATCAGTGTTCTTACTAACCTTTAATGTTTTGCCGTTTGCTTTCTCTTTGCAGTGACGATAACTTTGGAATGGATTGTGTGATTGTACATAAAATATTTATTTTTTTACTTGTCTTTTTCTGATCTATGTAAACTTTTTGCTTAAAACGTTGTGTACAGATTGTTTATTTTATTACAAATAGTGATTACTTAATGGGATTTCTTTAACAAGTATGCATTATTTTAATAAGATTAAACTAATAAAATGATTAAGTTGATACATATGCATGATATTTGTGCATTATGGAAATGGATAATGCTTATTAACTTATTGCATTATGTTGTTTTGTGATCTAAGACCATGCTGCACTGAGTTGTGAAGCTGGAAACTGTATTTGTATTTAAAAGACCTTAGCTGAACTCTCCTCTTGATGATAAAGTGTTAAAAATAACAATAGTCTCCTCATTTCAGCTTAATAATGCAGCTAACAAACAAGGCAGCCATGCAAATGAAAAATAAGTTGATTGTTTGGTAATAATATTAAGAATCCTGATGATAATTAAAGATGTTTTAGATTAGATATCAGTTATGACCACAAGACCAGATTGTGCCGAGACATGTTGATGGTCTAGATGGTTTTCAACTATGCAAATGTTCTACTTGTCCCACAAATCCAAATTAACCATATTGTACACACTATAAGGTGCACTTGAAAGCTTTAATTAAAACAAACAAACCAACAAAAAAAAACAGTCTGCCTAATTATCTGCAGCATTTTTTATGGATTTAATATATAGGGATTAAATATTATGTAATATACATGGTTGGGTATTATTGTGATTATGCCAAGGTTGGGAGTTAGCTTCACATACATGTTATAGCGCACTGTTTTAGCTGTCAAGAAGGTTGGATGTTATTGTTAATACGGTATGCTAATGTGACAAGCATGTAGCTGTGTTGGACTGGGTTTTTTTACTTGTTCCAAACAAGGTTGGGAGTCACAGTTATTGTAAATAAGCTAAGGTGGCTAATGTTTCTAACATGGCTAACGTGTAGCGCGTTACAAACAAGTGCTAGAGTTACTGTGAACGCAGGTAATAAAGTCAGGCTCACTGACAGACTGATCTCTGACTCTTTTGTGTCACCTTTTCAGTGTTTGCTGGCAGTTCTTGGTGTCAGTCCGGATATATATCACAAAATAGACCTTTCATTGACGTTGTGCCTTATAATCCGGTGGGCCCTGTAGCACGGAAAATCCAGTACATTTTGTCTTGTGTATATGCAGTTTGAAAAAACTGAACATATAACTTTAGAAAATGTAAGTTCAAACTACAAAATCTAATGATAAGAAGGCACAGTTTTGGTCAAGGTTAGTGTGGTGTAGTTGCTGTGCTGGCACAGCATGCAGACTTTGATAAATTACACAGAAAGCTACAGTGTGTGATTGATTGTTTCTGGCGTATTTGTGGGTCGAATATTTACTCTAGTTCCATGTATTAAATTTAACAAACAATTATATTCATACAAATCTAAAATATTTATCAGGGATCTTAGTTTTTTATCTTTATGAAAATAAATGAACGATGAAACAACATTCCAGAAAACAAGTAGCTTTGTTGTAGAAGGGAGCCCCCTACTGGCCACACAAGCATTACAGGAGAAATCTGCTAACACTGGTTTCATGGAGGAGGGCATCAGCTAAGATCTTATCACCATAACATAAAGAACAACACCCTGAAAAGATTTAGCTGTACAGCAGAAATGAAATGGCTTTGACTATATGTTTTCCTAAGAATTCCTGTTCACTGTAAATAGTTAAGTGTGTGTGTTGATGTGCAGCACTTTCCTTCTTCATGACAGACTAATTTTCTTGTACTTAGTTTGTAAACTGTTTATCCTGTAATCTAAAGCTCCGCCAACATCCTCAGAGAAAGTTTTCTGCTCATTTCTGCATGCTGCCGAGGATCCTTTGACAAAAGATGAAGACTTTAAATAGAAATGGGACTTTTTTTTTCATTAAATCTTTACAACTACAAGCCTGCAACAATGATGCTCAATAATCTCAATTTTTAACTTTACTGAAAAGCTTAGTTAATATGACACAACAACTATGGCTGGAGTGAAGCTGGGACCATGCATGAAGCTGCTGTGCTTTCATTTGATTTTCCTAAGCATGATATTGGGTTAGGGTCCTTGCTGACAGCTCTTGGTGTCAGACTCACATTTGTTCACACCCTAGACATGAACGTACCTTTAGATTTGTTTGTTTTTTGTTTTTTTTGTCATACTGATGTACATGCAGACATGTAAAACATTTCAGCTGTGTTTAAGGTGACAGTTAAAATTAAAAGAACATTTCTGAATATTCTGGACTTTTCAGTTGGATTTTTGGCATCTTAGGAGATTTAATTTTAAACCAGTAAATAATCAGATAAAACCATGAACACAGAAATAAAACAAAAATGCCAAGGCTACTTAAGATGAAATGGCTGTAAAATTATTTTTACGCAGCAGATTGAGTTAATGCTCCCAAACAAGTCTCCAGAGGGATTTGATCATTCACACCATTTTTCTGGTTGCTTTTGTAAACTCATTCTGAGGCATCAGTTTTGTGCATCTTTTTTATGCATCTGTTGAAGCCGGACACAATCCAAAAAAGGACATTTGCGATCACTAAAGGGGGTTCTGAACAAAGCTTTATTTTTACATGTATAATAATCTGTGATGATATTAAGTGCAAGCCAGAATCAGCTTTGATTTAGAGAAAGACATCAACTTACTTCCCCTATAAAATTGACCGTAGATTGGAATGAGGAATCCAAAAGGAAAACCAACGTTTCCTCTTAATAAGGGTCAATAGAACAGTAGTTTTGTAGAGGTTAGACCATAGCTAAGTTTAAAGTCAAGTTCAGCCTCTAACACTGAAGGAGACCTGGTTCTAGTCTATCAAGACTCTAGATCGCCCGGAACAGTCTAGATTCTAGACTATCTATTAAAGGTTGTTTCTAATACCCACTGAGATACAGCATAGTAGATACTAACGTTTCGTTAACATCTCACTTAATTTGTGATATACAGATTTTGAATGATATGCAGATGTAACCAAAAGAGCAGATTCTTGGACCAGCAAGGATTTTATTTAACAAATCTGTCCTAATTCAGCCCCTGAGTCTCCATCAATCCAATCACTCTTATATTTGCTTTGTTCTAGTTGGTCCCTGGGGACCCTGGAATCCCACTCACCATTGATATATACAACACTTTTTATACAGTATAACAAGGATTTTGACATTTCAATTCATTGTAAAGCCATGAGCTGCGCAACCTGCCCCTGCCCCACCACCATAACCTTTTGACAGGGCCTCATTGGCTGAGTGGCTACTACCCTCTCCCACTGTTCCTCTGCCACCCTGGTCAGAGCTGCCTGTGACAAATTCATGAAAAAAAAAAGAAACGTTATTTCCATAGCAACCATGTTACTTTTGGGTGTCCTGGTTGTTATACACATTTCAATGTTATTTTTTAGAAAAATCAACCAAAGTAAACATTTGGGTTTCCATGGCAACAGAGGTTTTTTTTTGTCAACCACACCCACATTCCTAATATGTACATATCATATGTATCTTTTTAATCAGCTTGAGCCAATTATTCATGGATTACATTTTAACAATATTCCAGTAATATTAAATATTATCAAGCAACAGCCGAATGCCAATTTTACGAGCTCGCCACAATATCGCTGTTTAAATATCTACTTTCTTTAAAATCAATATTTTCTCCCAAGTAACTTCCCAATGATGCTTGAGGCCACAGATTCAAATCCCTAGGAGGTGTTTAAATTTGTAGATGGTACCAAAGGTTTTTTTCTGTCTGACGTCAAATGTCAGCAAAACTTTGGTTGTAGACTTAACCTGGTAGCATGTGGGTAAAATTTTGTGAAGATCAATTGAACATAAATTTTCTTCTTCTGCCTTGTGAAAAAATTTCACTTTGCCACAAATTGGCCGCCAAGCCATAAGTCCTGGAGCCATCCCATAATCATTTCCGCGACACGTTTGCTTTGATTTTGTTGTGCGTTTTGATCTTTTCTTTTCGAGCCCCATAAGAGATTTTGGAGAAAGGCGATTAATGCCCAAATTTCATTCACCGACTACAAGTTGTGTGCAGATATTTGGCGAGTTTTTAAGTATGTGACGGGGGCAAGAGGCTGATTGATAATGGTACAAACATCAACAAAATGAATGAACCTCTTATTTATTTTCACAGGGCAAAAAACTAAGCTAAGAGCTCAATGAAATGTAGGCAATTTATTTAATGTCCTCCTATTATGTGTTTATTAAATAGAGAAAATCTGTTCCAAAAATCAGCATTTGTGTTTTAGAAGCACATCATAAAATAGACCTACATTTTAGCCTCGCTGTAACTACAAGCTGAACTGTCGACATCCATCATGTGTCTTGTTTATAGTCATGATTAAGGTGTTGTAAAAAGTGGATCATGCTGAGAATTATTTTGAAAATATCCAAGAGTCATCACAGACCAAAAGAAAAGTGCTCAAAATATTCAAAAAGGTTGCAAGTGAGTAAAAGAAAGTGGACAAAAATGAAGCCTTTTAGCTACAAATAATGAAAAACCTGCTTGGAATGGATTCCCTTTCTTGCGCCTTTAGTTTTACTTCTCAGAACAACAGTGTTTTTGCTCATAGAAAGTGTTCTCACTCATGTTTTCATAGGGTCAGCATCCATTCCAGCTGGCTAAGAAGTAGCTCCACCAAGCATCTTTCTGTAAAGCCACTGAGAGGGAAGTTGAAGGAATCTGCTGGCGCCTTAGAGCTGTTACCCAAACCTGGAGTTGGCCTTTCAGTGTTCTTTAGGAGGATGGACTCAAGACTTGTATTGTTTGAGTCTCTTTAGGGGCATTGTGCACATTACTTACAGGAAGGATAGAGGTTTGTGTTCATCCTGCAGCTCATCATCTCAGACTCTGTGGATAGGAGTCAAGGATACGCTCCATCAGTGGCCTTTGTCATTTGCCTATGCTTAGAGTGATTTTTTTTCTCTGTGGTAGCAAAATCAAAGCATGGACACTTTCACTGGACACTAGTTGTTGTGTTTGAAGTGACATTGTTACTGACACTGTGGTACAGAAATGAGGGAGCAGCTCACAGAGCAGAAGATGCTACGTGTTTCCATAAATAAAAGCAGCAAATATGATTCCTTTTTCATAGAATCTGACCTTTTCAGAAAGATCCCTTTACCTGCTGCTGTGCCATCTGATTTGGATGCAAAAGCTGTAAAGGGAATCCTTTAAAACCAGCATCACAAGTCAGGCCTGGAAACGTTTTTCTTTCTTTTTTATTTTGTACTGAGGTGTGAAAATACCCCATGATGTATATGTAAGTATTGTACAAAATGAGAGAATAAACATTGTATGTTTAAAAGTAGAACATTGCTGTAAATAATGCATTATAAAGAATGTGCAGAAAAGGGAATCTATTTTGTTTCAGAGCGGCATTTTTTTTATATAATTCACTTTGAGAGCTATTTTAGCCCTTCTGTAAGAGTTTTACAATATTTTGTACAATATTTTTCAATTAAATGTACATTGTTGTCACACAATAAAATACCACACGCAGTATAAGTAACTATGAAAATGGGAGCAAAGCAAATAAAGCAATATCTATTGTTTTGTGCTGCTTTTTCACATCAAATAACTTTTGTTGGTTAAAAAAGTCTAAATTTGAATGAAGAATCAGAAATTCTATTCTTTAGATTTCTTTACATGCAAGAAACAAACTTTCCTGTTTGGTTTTAAATCAAATGTACAAAAGCATTCCTTGTGTCATATGGACAGCTGCCATGCAAACGCAAACCTGACGTGGGTTTTTTATTTCTTCGTAGCTGTCATAGTTTTTTTCCAGCTTTCCACTTTAATAGTATGGCATTGAAGCAAAACAAGGTATAAATGGGTTTTCAAATATTGTTTATATTTAAAATTGAACATATCACAGAAAAGAGAGCTCAAAATGTTAAAACAAACCAAAAAAAAGACATAAACATGAGAACAGAAGGGGAAAAGTAACTCCTTCAGTTGGTTCCTTTTTGTCTTTCGTCCAGGTAAACTGTTGTTTTTTTTGCTTTGTGTTTTGTTTTTGTTTATAACATTGCTGTAAACATCAGATGTATGAATTAGCTGAACTACATTGTGTTTAACATGTTTTGTCTCATAAAGTTTCTCCTTCATGTTTTGCTGATAATATCCTTTCACATAGTTTTGCAGTTTTTTGTAGGTTGTTTTGTCAGGTATCAGGTGTGTTTCTCCTATTTTTTCGAACTGCAATTTCACTTCAGTTTTTCTGTTTTTGGTTCCCTGATGTTTGCTGAGTTTTATCCAAAAACCATTCAGGACATTTAGAATGAATGAATGAAACGTCAACATTTCCAAACCTCTTTCTGACAAATATTAGTGACATCATAGATGTTACATATTTATGTCACTTTATCCCTGTTTAAAGTTTTAATGCCAGCAGCTACTTTGAAGTAAGAAGCTGGAAGCTGGAAAGATTTGGAGAAGCATTAGGGCATCCTGAACTGTTTGTATTTTAAATTTATATTTCTGTCTTGCTCAAAAACTTGTTGTCATGGTGGCATTTTCTCAACTTTTCTGCATCTTTATATCGTAAATTACCAAAGTACGGTAATGTTAAGCAGCAACCATCTGTTTTCTTGGGTGGATGTAGATTTAGCAGCAGGTGAAATTCTTCATGCAATGATTTTAAAGGATTCTTTATTTTACTTTACTTTTTCTTCTTTTCGATCATCAAACATATGACCATCTGTTTTTCTTTAAGGCTCATTCATCTGAAGATGAAAAAGTGAACATCACACAAAAACTGCATGCATTTGTGTAGCTTTTATTACCCTCCTCCTTTCCATTTTTGATAAAAGTTTTATTCTGCAAAGGCCACTAATAATCTGTCAGCTGAGTAATGTTTGTGCACCGTTACAGTGATCTGAGGTTGTGTTTTACTGGGTTTCATGTGCAGCAGGTGAGTCAGTCATTACAACTGACATGATGTACGGACTTCATGTTTCCGTCTTTCAGTTTTTATAATCATTGAAAAAGTGCAGCTGTTATTGATTGATTGATTGCCATAAAAACTGACTGTTTGGTCCAAAAAGTAAGAATAAAATAAATGATTTTAAAGATGATTTTTTTGTTTTTGAGTTTTGTCAATTTGATCTTCCATCCAAAGTTCACTGGATTACTAGCTGACCGTCAGTCAGATTTCTTACTAATATTATTAAGGGTCTTCTCCTCTGCAGAGTCTCTCCAATAACCTTTTTCCTTTTCTGTTTTGAATGTTGGCTTAAACTGGTCCTTTCATTGTGTTACTCCTGCCTTCAAAGTAAACAGATTTTTATTTCACACTTCATAGATTAAGAACTTTGACCTTTCCCACCTACTTCTATACAGTGATAAAAAGCTGTAAAAGCTGCTGTTCTGCACTGGATTTGAATGATTTCATGGACATGGCAGAAGTGACGGCTTCAAATTGAATATGTGTAAGCCAAATCAGATTTTAACACTTATTTAGATCAGTCACATTCCTCTGGAGGCTATTCAAGAAGATAAATGGAATGAGATTGACAGATTATGAGGGGAAAACATTTCCCTAATTTGTCACAAAATGTGTGGAGTTAATGGGAAAATCTAATTGTACTAGGGACTGCGTGATGGTGCAGTGGTTAGCGCTGATTCAGATCCCAGCTCGGTCTTTCCTGTGAGTTTGCATGTTCTCCTCCTCCTTTACTCCATAAACAAAAACAGGGTTCATACATTAGCTGCAGCACACCAAAAGACCTTGACCTTTAATAATCGATCAGCACTTTACGAATTAAATATTACACTGACAGGGAATACGTTCAAGCAGCCTAAGAGAAAAATATCTGAACTCAAAAATTCAGCACCAAAGAGGGGTGAAAGAAAGAGAGACAGACAGACGGACGGACGGACGGACGGACGGACAGACAGACAGACAGACAGACAGATAGACTGATAGATAGACTTTATTCTGGACTCGTAGTCCAGTCTCAGCATGAACACATCATCATAAAACAATACACATACAGTGCCAAAACTACACAAGATGACTAAAAAGATAAATAAAAATACAATAGTAAAACTGACAGAGAGGATTAAAATAGCTGAAAGTACGTTACTTAAAAACACAATAGTAAAAAAGGCACAATTTAAAACAAATTAAAACGGGAGGGTAAGAAGGCAGCTCCTCCAGTGTTTCCAGGTACTTGATCTAAAGTGAATGGCACTAATCCAACCTACAGATGAACTTGAATATGAGGGTGCGCAGTAGAGCATGTAAGATTTTCTGTTGGAGACGAACAGCTCACTTGCACTCATTCATCTAGGCTTTCGTAAGAGCACTCTTAAAGCATCATTGTATTCCACCTGCAGCTTTTTACTATCATAATCAGACAATGACCTGCATTACACTCAATGTCATAATCAATCCATAATCCGAACAGATGTTTAGTAGTTGTTGAAGACCAGCAGTACTTGGACTGAACAGAACTATGTCATCAGCATACATGAGATGATTGATTATGAGCTCTCCAGTGTGACAAGCATTCAGTTGGAGAGATAATTCGTCCAGATACAAGTTAACAAGAATAGGAGAAAGAATGCTCTCACCCACCTCGCCCCATTGCTGATCTTAAAAGCCTCTGAAACCGGGTCACCTCATTTAACCTGCATACTTTGTTGAGTACACCAATATGCAAGAATGTGCACAGCACATTTGGATGCACCTCTCTTCTCATTTCTTGTGATTCTCTGTTGAATGCTTCACAGACATCCAGGAAAACAGAGGAAATTTGATTTCTGAATTTAGAGTTCTTCTTTTTCAGAGCATATATGGGCATGTCAGTACCAAGCTTCTCTTTAAATCCAAATTGATTATCTGTTGATCCTAAAAAAATCTGTGATCTTGTCCAACAGGATAATCTCTAAGAGTTTTGAGCTACCAATTTCACCAGCTTTTTTTTTCAAGACTTGAATTGTTATGACATCTAACATTAAGTCTGGTAAAAAACAAAAAAAAAAAAAAAAAAAAAAGCATGAACAAGAAAAGCTGTGAAACACACAAGTAATGGAAACACCTTAGAACTGGCAAGCTTGATGAGCTCAGTAGAAACCCCATCAAGCCCTGGTGGCCTTGTTATCTGTTTGGTGGTAGCTTGGAAGACCTCCTGCATCGTGATGGTATCACAGGAAACAGCATCATTTATTTTATATCTTCACTCTGGTAAAGAATTCTGCTAAAGTGTTGTCACCATAATTCTATGGCCTCAAGCACCTCTTCCAGCATTTGGGGGGGGAGCACATCGAGGTGTATGAGCCAAGACTTTCAATGTCTCTGGTAGTGCGCCTCCGTGAGGCTTTTCTGTATATGGACACACCTGTAACTTCATCAGCAGACATCTGGGTCTCGTCAGACATCCAGACCATCTCATCTAACTCCACTCCATTCACAGAACAAACTTTTTTTTAATTGTGTACAGTCTTTTGTTCTGTAAAGCCCATTGTGTTGTCAAAGAGCAAGTTATGAGAGCTGTTTATCCATTTTGTAAATCAAAGAAAGCTATCTGTTCCTGCAAACTGGGACATACTAATAGGATTTTCTACTGTCATTTGGTCTCGCGGGAAGAAGACGCACGCTATTTAAAAAAATGTTAAAAAATTCTCTTCTCGCGATCTGCGAGGGGTTTCTCCACAAAGCTCAGATCCTTTACCAGAAGTTGGGGCGCTTGAGGGTCCTGCACAGTACATGTTTCTACCACTGCACTTTTCTGGATCCCTAGTATTTCTCCAGCTTCTCATGTTCCTTCTTGATGTTGATGATGTTCCTGGTTCTGCAACATCCACCACAACAGCTTTCCTCTGTTCTTTGGTTTGCGATTGCCATTCTGTCCGTCTGCATCTAGAAGTCCCACAGGATCTTTGCTCTCTCGTTCTCTACCACTTTAGGAGGGTGTTGCTCATTTTGACCTAGGGCTTTCCGTCCATATTCTGTGGACATGTTCCTGTGCACTTTTCCAGTTCTGGTTCCATGTTTTTCCTGCCAGCATCTTTCACCTTGCAGTCAAGGAATTATTAGAAACGAATATGCTGTAAAATTCTTTATTTGGAAACATTTTTTTTATTGCTGCCTGAAACTAATGTAGTTTTTATTAAGGAATTGCAGGGTAAAGAAACAAATGGGCAATGTGTCAGTGTGTTTGTCTGTAATAACATATCATGTCCACTAGGGGTTGCCAAATGCTTGTAGATCAAGAGCAGCCCCCAGGAAGCCCTCCCAGCGAAAATGTGCATCACTGCGTTGTGAATGGCAACAGCATGAGAAAATATTGAACCCCTGGATGAGATGGAGACTTGTGTCGGGAGTCTTCGACAATCTCTGGAATAACTCAAGACACATCCCTGCTCTGCTGTGTGAGTAAATGGTGTCTGACCCAGGAACTAGATATATTAGATTTTAGAATTGAGATTATTGTGGTAGAATTCAACTATACTGAAATGAGCTATTACAATATTAAATCTTGCTGAAGAACACTTGATATATGACTGTTGTTTTGTTTGTCTTTGGCATGGTAAAGCCTAAGAAGGATTAAAAAGAGACAAATATTCTTTCCCTCTTCCAAAATTCTGAATTTAGCTTGAGCTCCATCCCTATGGTGGCCAGCCAGCTCCTGGCCATGGGTAACGGTTCGGTAAAAGTCCCACGGGCTGAGGAGAACAGCTGCCTGCCCTCCATGCATGCAGATGCTCCTCACCTGGACTCTGGCATCCTCAGGTTAGAATAACATCTGATGTTCAGAATTGTTTAGCTGAGTTCGCCAATGGGGTCCAAAAACCAGTTTTTCCTTTAGTTTAAAACTTAACATTAAATTAAGGTGCTTTTACAAACACTGTGTGCATGTTTGACTTGTTCCTTTATGGTAGTACAAAAATCTGTCAGGTTTCAGCACCTTTGGCCATTTTAATTTTGAATGAGTAAAAAACATTCAGGTTTTATCAAAAATGACAGATTGACCATTTTAACCATTCTGATGTGCAGGGGGAGAATAACCTATCTAGAGACCGAACTTGCACGTCGAAATCAAGAGTTTCAAACGCAGGAGCTCCAGCTGCAACGTCTCCAGAAGGAACTAGAGACTAAGGTCTCCCAAATCGAGAAGCTCCAGGATGCAATCCATTACCACAGAAGTCTTGGCCACCCTCCAACCCCTCTGTGTCACCACAGCTGCCGCCGCTTCAGTGCCATCAACCAGGGTCGCTTCCACAAGGTGGCTTTGGAAGTACACCGCCGTCTCAGAGCAAAGGAAGGCGTCTCTGCAGAACCGCCTTCCGACGACTTCCAGAGGCGATTCAGGCCATCAAGCATTTCCACTGTGAGGACTGGCCACAAAAACTCTGAGTAGGTCAAAGGCATGTTTACCAAATCTTACTAAGCCAAAGGCTAAAATCAGATGTATAAAATGAACCAGAATTTTTTATTTACTTTGATTCTTAACACTAAAAACAAGCCATCTGATAAGGGGGTTTTACCTTGCATTATTTTAATGGAAAACAAACCTACAAATATCTGCAAATGTGCATGAATCTATCAATCTATAGATGTAGATATTTAATAAACATATAATGAATATGGATATAGAAAAGGAGGGGAACTGGTTTTGTTGTCCTGTTTTTAACATTTTACAGTGACCCTGAAGTGCAAATCACACATTTTAAAAATCACGACAATTAAAAAAGCAAAAATAATAAAAAGCAGAATTGCATTTTAGAAAACAAAACAAATTTCTAGAAACCAAAACGTAAAAAAAAAAAAAAAAAAAAAAAAAAAAAAGACTTTCCAAAAAACGAAATGAAATGAAACACAATGATAAACTAGAAAAGGTATTATGGGAGATTGGTGATTGGATGATGATGTTCGTCCATCATTTCAACTGAAAGTTATTCAGCATTAAGCACTACTGGATTTCATTGTTCATTTCATTTCGTTTATTTCATTTTTCTTTTCCTGGAAATTACTTTACTTTTTTCAGATTTTTTTTCTTGGTTTCTGTAATGTAAAATGAAACACTGTTTTTTTTTAAGTATTTGTTTTGCTTTTTTAGTAGTCATGATGATCTTTAAAATGTTTTTTAGTGATTGTTGAGCAAGTGATTTGCACTTCAGGGCCACCGTAGAGTTCCACTATTGTCTTAAATTTACATGGAAAGATTGCAGCACTGGACACATAAATCCCTGGTTTATCACTAAATCATATCTTGAATTCATGTTAATTTAATCTACTCATTAAAAAATAATGAACACAACATGTGTGTTGGAGCACATTTTTCAGTAATATAAGAGAGAATTGGATCGACACTTTTAATTTGATCAACTATTCCTGGCACAAATACAAGTTAAAGGTAATTTAATTGAATGAATAAGTTAATTCACATGGGAGTAAAATGGACAAACACCAAAGCAAACAAAAGATCACATGGATATAAATGCTAAAACTGGGTCATGGTGGACTTCAATCACACAACCCAGGCTTGCCCCGTACTCAAGAACCAATTAGCATCCCTCTTTTTCCTGAATGCAGGGGCAGATCTTCTGTGTGATGTGATAATCAGAGATCCATACAAATACACTCTCAGGAAAATGTGCTGAATTAATTGGAACAGACATTAATTCAATGGCTTGATCACAGGAATCAGCTGAGACATGCTATTTGACAAATGAGCTTAATAAGTCAGAACATGGACATGGACATGCCATGTGGGTTTTAGCAGATCGAAAAGTTACAACCCGAAAAGGTTTTGTGGTTTGTTAAAATAAAAATGATGCCTCATTGTGAACATCCTCTCTATTCTAAACAGTCACCCAACATTTTGTCTTTTCTCATGTCAACATTTTGTTTTTAAATACCCTTTTTAAACTTCATTCTAGTAGTAACGAACCTTTTTCAGGATTTTTGTCTATGAAGAGGGTTTTTGTATAAAATAATCCCCAGAATTTCCATTAAACTATAGCACAGCTTAGGAACTCCAAAACAAAACGTTTTGGAACAAAGTTTCCCTTGAATGTATCATTCCTGACTTCAACAACCAAAAACTTGAGGCATTGATTTTTTAAAAAATGTTTAGAGTCAAATACAAATAAATTTTGCCTTGATGAACATACCTAATGTTCTTCACTTAATTATTTCATTCTTTTGTCCCAGCACTAAGAGGCTTATCAATGAAGCCATTGTGAGCAATGACTTTTTGAAGAAGCTGGAGCCACAGCACATGAGGGAGATGGTGGACTGCATGTATGAGAAAGTCTACTCTGAAGGACAGCTGGTCATCCAGGAGGGGGAAGCTGGAAACTACCTCTATGTCCTGGCAGGTCAGTAAAACAAAATGAAAGATAAAAATTCTTCATGATGATGTTTCTTCAGATGATTTTTTTGTTAAAAAATTTGTTGGATGTTTACAGTTGATTATGAAGCCAAGTTTTGAGTTGATTCGTCATTGTTTTAACCTCTTAAGACCTGAGCTAATACATTATTTAAGCTCACCTTCTAAACATGTAGTCATAGGGCTCCAGTTAAGCAGAATAAACTACTCTGGTAACATAACCTAAAATGTGACATTCACGCATGTGGACGCCGTGCCTCATACCATGAGGTTGAAGAAAGCTGGAATTTCACCTTTTCTTGTGAGCAGTTATTGTTTTTCAGTGTTAGATTTCAAACTTTCAGAAATCAAACCATTTTTCATGTTGCAAGATTGAACCAGCTCTGGGAGATTTTGGCTTTAAATCAGGGGTGTCAAACATATGCTGTCTCTGCCCCGCCCAAATGGCCCAGTCATGAAGAGATCAAATATAAGCATGTTGGGGAACAAAAAGCATGTTTCTAGCCCATTCCTGTAGCGAGTTATGGATATCTAAAGAAATGACTGCAATGTGCTATTCTGCCACTAGGGAAAAGTAAGACTGGGATGACAAGAGATTCAGAAACAAACAGAATATTACTTCAAGCGCGCCCCCTAGGCAGAAAAGTATTTTTGCGCCCCCCTCACGCGCGCCCGCACACAACCACAAAACCCCCACCAACGTCAGGGACAGAAACAGCGTAACTGCCTGGAATGTGTTGAAATAAAAATGTCTTTATTTTAACTCTCAAAACATAAATAATAACCACTTGTGATTATTTTGAATCATATTAAAGAGGCATCTCCAGTGTTCTGATGTCAGTTGTTACAGACGTAAAGAAAAGAAAAAACTAGATCGCCAGTTATTTAGTCTTTTTCAACCAGTTAAGAAAATAGAAAATTAACCAACTATTTGCTGGACTGGAAAACATCAGTTTGCATTCGCTGCAGCCGTGACATCAGTGATGGAGCAGTGAAAGCTGGCTACCTTGTTGCAATCAAGTTGGTGCAAACATCCAAACCATTTTCAGATGGTGATCTTTTGAAACAAATGCATGCTGAAGGCTGCAGAAGTCGTGTGCCTTGAAAAGCAATCGACTTTTGCCAACAGATGTCTGCAGATACATCTCTTGGGCAGACTTGGGCAGCCAAATGAAGGACATAATCCCCACATTTATTGATGAAAGCACAGACATCACATATTACACAACTGTGCATATTTATTAGAGGTGTTGATGAGACCATCACAGCAGAGTTTAAATCAGGTTGGTTCATATGATGGACACAACAAGCTGATGTCAGCGCTCTCATTACTGCGCTGGACGATGTGGACTGAACTGGTCACGTGATGTCAGTCTGGCCACTGAAGATGCCTTGTCAATTGTCAGGAAGAATGCAGGTGTTGCCACAAAGTTCTGGCAGCCAACGCAGGAAAAGATTTTTGGACGTTTCATGGGATTTTACACACTTAAATAAAAAGTGTTGCTACACAGGAATTGAATCCTGATATCGATGGCCTGATGAAGGCCAAACCATGCCAAGTTTCAGGAGAGAAAGGAAAGTTTTTTCCAAAATCTTATGTTTACAAATGTTTGCAAGTTTAATTTTTCCTTGATTTACACATTTATATTTTAGACATTTATTTTTTCCAGTTTTCTATCAGGATTGCTTCAATATCAAATGTAAAATAATCAGTCTTTATAAAATTGAATAAATAAATAGATTATTTAAAATTTCATCAGCCTCTGTGAATGAATGTGTAATAATAGCTGAAAACCCCCAGTAGTTTGACTTCCAACTGAGAAAAAAAATAAAAACAAAGCTACAGATAACAAGTTGACCAAAGCTTATTTTTGCTGTTATGTTACTGGTCCGGCCCCCATGTGATCAGACGGGTTGAATGTGGCTCCTGAACCAAAATGAGTTGGATTCACCAAATGGTGAAGAGGGACGGATCAAAGGGGTTACGCACGCACAAATCCTAATTAGCGTTCAAATCAAGAATTATGTATTTGTTTAATTATGTATTAAGTATTTAAATTAATTCGCATGTTATAATATGTTGTTTCAACCACAAAAAATGTACAGAAATGAGTTTAAAAATGACTTGTGTTTTGTTTCATTTTCTCAACATCTTTATTACTTTGCTCCCATAGAAGGTTTGCTGGAGGTCAGTCAGAACGAAAGACTACTGGGGGAGATGCATCCTGGCACAGCCTTTGGAGAACTGGCCATCTTGTACAATTGTAAAAGAACTGCTACTGTCAAAGGTGAGGAATCATGTAGTGCTCTTGTAGCAACCTACTAAAAACCTAAACTCCGCTGCTCATTTTTATGAGTTTCGATTTTTAACATCTGCTTCTGGAAAATAATGGTGATGGTCCTCCAACTGTTTTCTTTGTTAAAATACAGAATGAGTAGTTGGGTGAAAAACTGACAGTTTAAATAGGAGTCAACACCTGTATGGTGCTAAATGATTTATTTATTTTAAACTAATTTCCATTTATATGTTAAAAAACCTTGTTTGAAAATGCCCTGAACTAAGCTCCGGCGTGCTGACAGCGGACTGTTTGGTTAATATCTTCACCATTCTTCAGCTGTGTTACAGTCTCATATCTGGGCCCTGGAACGTCAGACTTTCCAGACCATCATGATGAGGACCACACAGGCCAGACACAAGGAGTACTTCAGTTTTCTGCGCAGGTACCAAAGTACTGGTAGCTGGAAGACAACATGTGATATTAAATGACACAGATATGTATCACTAATCTTTTTATATGCTTTGCAAGAAAATTAGACTTTGAGTCAATCATGCTGATGAACTGTGAGTGAATTATGAACAGACAAAAAAGGATCGCAGAAAATCTGCTGGCCGGGTCACAAGCTCCCTGCTTCATCCCATTCTGATGCATCCACTTGCAGACAAATAGATCCATGTCTTTGTTTTCCTCGTCGGAGCTGGAATCTGGATCAGAATTGTACAGCTGGATTGCTCCAATATTGCGCTGATTTTTTTGTTGCACCAGTGATGTTGGCTTCAGCGTGAGAGGGGCTGTAGGCTAGTGGCAGAGAGTGCAAAAGGTGAGGTGAATTTCTAATGAATTCCTGCCGCTTTGCAGAAACTACGTTCTAGAAAATGACACAGGTTCATAAATTTTGACCAAACATGGCATAGTCAAAATTAAAAGACCACTGGGAAAACAGTTAAAAAGATGATCGGAGTGGGACTTTAATCCAGAATTAGTATTTCAAGCTCTAAAATGACCCTAAAACGAATGATCCGAATTCTCTTCTTTTTGGGATGTGCAAACCTGTGTCGGTTTTGTTGTTTTTTTTTTATATAAACCAAAAGAACACTGTAATACCAAAATGAAATAGATAAGGATTCAGGGATGCGTAAAAATGAAACAGTGTGTTACATTTTCGTTTTGAGATCTTTTCCTTTTTAGTGTGTCTCTGCTTAAACAACTGCCTGAAGAGAAACTGGGAAGGATTGTTGATTGTCTGGAATTGGTGAGTCCTTTTCCTGAATCGTTCCATGTAAACAAATCTACACTGCTCAAAAGAATAAAGGGAACACTACAAAAACACATCCTATACCTGGATGAATGAAATATTCTTTTTAAATGCTTTATTCTTGACACAGTTGCATGTGGTGACAACACAACCCCACACAAATTATTAATGGAAATGAAATCAAGTCAAATTCAAGCGGATGTCAAGACAATCAGATGGTCTCCTGGGGGAGGTGACTCTCCTCTCACTCCTGGACCAAATCAACCACCAACTCCTCAACTCCTGGACAGTCTGTGGTGCAACCTGCCGTTGGTGGATAGACCGAGACATGATGTCCCAGATGTGCTCAACTGCATTCAGGGCTGGGCGACAGGCGGGCCGGTCCGTTACATCAATACTTTTATTGAGCAGAAACTGCTGACACAGTCCAGACACATGAGATCTAGCATTGTCTTGCATTAGGAGGAACTCAGGGCCAATCGCATCAGCATACGGTCTCATAAGGGGTTTGTCGTGTCTGTCACATGTGCTCAGTGTGAACCTGACACTCCCTGATACTGATACTCCCACAACATGTCTGTGAAGAGCACAGGGTAACAGTGGTGAATTTGCCAATCTTGGTGTCTTCTAGCAAATGTCAAATGTGTTGCATGGCGTTGGACTGTAAGCACAACATCCACCTGTGGACGCTGGGCTCTTATGGAGTCTGTTTCTAACAGTCTGAGCAGACACATGTACACTTGTGGTCAGCTAGAGGTGATTTTGAAGGGCTCTGGTAGTGCTCCTCCTGCATTTCCTCTCACAAAGGAGGAGGAAGTGGTCCTGAAGAGACGTCACAGCTTCTGGGGACCGCGTGCAGCAGAGCAAAACTGCTGATAAGGTTTTCTAAATGTAAAAAGACGCATGAGAGTATCATGTTCCGCGGTTTCAAAGAAAAAACATTCTAAGTAAGAATTTGGACAATTTGTAAGCAGTTGGACAACAATTCCATCTGACACAACTTTTAATGAGCTGTAACGCTGCAGGACCTCTCTTAGTGCCGGCTGTGCAACGCTCAGCGCAGCTACTTCCATCCAAGCGCATTTCATTTGAAAAAAGTGTTTCCATTGCAGTTTTGTGAAATTTGTCCATTTCGATACGCCCCAAAAACCATCTCCTCCAAGCGCAAAAACTCTTTTTCGATAAATGAGTTTAAGTGAGTTTTTTTCTAATTTGTGGCGTTTCCATTAAGTGACTTTATTATCGCAAATCAAATTTCAGAGGTAATGGAAACACGACTACAGTTGCTTCTTAAGTAGACAGCTTGATGACACAGAAGTGTGACTGGCTTGGAGTAGCATTGAGTTGTTTAGCTGTTCCCTTTATTTTTTTTGAGAAGCGTATATTAAGTATATAGAAACTGGGTTTTGGTAACACGTCATAATAACTACCCTTTATAGCTAGTTAATAAGTCATTATTAAACTGTTAGTTATTGAGTTATACATGACTTGCTAAACAATAGTTTACAGTTTGTTTAAGATTTATAAATGTACCATAAAGACAGTTGATAACTAAGAAGCTTTTAGTTAGGAAGTAATAAAGGATCTGTTACCTTCATACAAATGATTTCTAACTGCACCTTATTAATTAGTAATATATCATGAAGAAGCTGTTACTAAATTACTTACTAATGAGTTGTTAAGAATCAGTTAATATTGTATACATGTTACTGGGTCATTTGTTTTGTTTTAGTTGTAGCTTGTCCTCATTAGTAAACTGTTAGTGTTGGAACATTTCCAACTAACCCTAACACTAGTCCTAACCCTACATTTATAAATCCTTAACTAACTGTTAACTGTTATTTTACAAGTCATTTATAACTCAATAACTAATAGTTTAATAATGATTTGTTCGGGTAATTATAAGGTGTTATCTGAGTTGCTTTTGTTACAGGACTATTTTGAGAAAGGGGAGTACATTATTCGAGAGGGTGAAGAGGGCAACACGTTCTTCATCATTGCAAAAGGACAGGTATGATCTTACCTGACAAATGTGTCAAACTGATGAAAAGCACAGTCACCAAGCTTAACAAGCTGCATCTCTATAACATATGAATGAAACCGTGTATTCCCAGTTCCATTTAACACAGCAAAAGGAACTATTAGAAAACAATAACTAGTTTAACCAAGATGAAACAAATCTGCTAACAAATCTCTTTTCCTTTGAATTTTTGATTTAGCTGCATATTCACAAATGAGAATGCTTTTAGTCTTCAATTAAATGTTTTGGTATAACATACCAGTTTACAGTAATTGCTGACATGTTTGGGTTTTGCACAAAAACAATAGAAAGTTGGAGATTTGCAAGCAAAAGTTTTGATTCATTTTGTTTTTTTAAATTTGGAAATACATAATACTGAGGCTTTATTTAGCCTGATCGGTTACTTCATAAGCAGATGTGTTTCCACTGCAATTTGTACATGAAGTTGCTGCTTCATCCTGATGTAATCTCATAAAATGTTATAAAATGTAGGTCACAGTCACACAGAGCTCAGAGGGATTTACTGAACCTCAAGAAATTAAGACCTTAGGAGTCGGTGACTACTTTGGAGAAAGAGCTCTCATCAGGTACAAGTAATCCCTAAAGAAACAGTCTTTTTGAATCAATTACAAGTGTTTGTTTCATTATGGCATAAATACAAATGTTGGGATATTTCTTGGAATTATAGGAAAATCCACAATAGTCACTAAAGTAACTAAAATTTCCCACATTACAAATCCCAGTTGGCTGTAAGTCAAAAGAGAGGAAAAACAATACTATCATTGTAATAAGAAAAAATAGCAAACTAATGACACAGGTCTGAACGATACAGTACCCCATCATTTTTTTTCAAAGTAAACTGGAAACATGGGGACATGCTAAGGTATGCTCTCCAAAGTAACATTGTAAGTATATGTCCTTCAAAACCCAGTCAGTATGTCTATATAAACAGTGACAAGTTGTCACTATGTTGTTTGGTAACATGGTATCACACAGAAAGAAAAGACGAGAGTTTCCATTGGATATTCTAGACAAACATGTTAGTTCTAAAGGTCATTGAAGTATTTAGTCTTTACAGCTGCACATAGCCAAGGCACGTTTTATTTTTTATTTTTTGCATAATACATTCAATGAACAAAGATAATTCAAAGTTCTTAAAATAAAACATTAAAAGAAACATTTAACAGAAAAGGTCTTCATGTTATTAAAAATAATATTATTATGGCTGCGACTGGATAATTTTTTTGTGAACAAAACACTTTTTCTTGTGTATGTTCTTATCGCAGTGAGATTGATGAAAGAGTGCTCAGGTTTTTCTAAAGGTTACATTTCTTTTTCCTACTGGATCGCTCCACAGTGAGGATGTTCGCTCTGCCAACATCATTTGCAATGAGAATGACACACAATGCCTGGTGGTGGACAGAGAGTGAGTCACTCAATTATGTGTTTGTGGTCATGTTGTGTACAGCTGAAATCATCCAACGATTTATCATTCAATGATCTATCATCCAATGATTTATCATCCACTACGGAGGGTTCCGTATCCCTCCGCCTTGAGTAGCACTTTAAAAAAACTGTTTTCGGACACCACTTTCACTACAAATGACAGGGATTTGGGGAATGTTCACATAGCGGCACAGACTATTGAAGGGTGGAATAAAAAAACACGTTCTGTGGGATTCTTGATCATGAAAAAAAAACCATGCCTCTGATGTTGGTCAGTTGGCCGGGCAAAAGGTGGAGGCAATCCGGCCCATGGGCCGTAGTTTGGGGACCCCTGCATTAAATCCTGATTGTAAAAGTGGACTGTAAAAGTTCATTTTCAATAGAAGGTATCGTTGAAAAACACAAAACTAAAACTAAATAATGAGCTGTGTTTTAAAGTTTCTGCTTGCATGGTCACTTTCAAACAGAAATTAAATACATTTTTTCTTTCTCTTCTTCTCAATCAGCAATTTCAACCAAATGGTGGGAACTTATGCGGAGCTTCAGACTTCTCTGAAGGAATATGTGGGAGAACTTTCCAGAAGCGATGAGAGGAGAAACTTTGTGTGAGTGCTTTAATGCTGCAAAAAACGTTGTTTATCAATGAAGCAATCTGCTGTAACACACTTGTGCCTCAGAGTGATAATAAAAACCCAAAGTTTATGTTTGTCTCTGGTCTAGTAAAGAAAAGAATTCACAAAATCTCACTCAAAAGCTAGTCCACTCAAACTTGTAAACAAACATTGTCAGAAGACATATTGAAACACTTGATTATTGCTGTAATGTACAATAGTGAATGGGTACTTAAGAGCAATATATCTCTTATATTCTCTTTTAGACCCCAATCTCGGCAGAGTAACTCTCCAGAAACTCAGGAGTTAAGCAGGCTGAAGGAGAGGATCGCTCGCATTCCTGCAAGTCAGCCCTTTCAAGGACTTGAAGTCATAGCAACATTGGGCATGGGAGGATTTGGACGAGTTGAACTGGTGAGATGCAGCAAGCTAGTAACGGTTAAGCCGTCAAGTAGCATTTTCCTCCTTTAAATTAAGTCATTGGAGGTCACTGTGTTGTCTTGGAAAAATCTGAGATCTGGATGAGGAAATACAAAAGCTTGGTCCAGGTTCAAAAAAGGTCTATTAGAACAAAAAGCAAAAAGGTACAAGTCCAGTATGCATCTGAGAACTCCTGGGAAAACTCTGCGCTCAGATAAGAAAACCCACTTTTATAGGGAGGTTCCTGTGAAAGAAGTTTTAAGGAGAATCAGAGGAGAAAGCCTTATCTCTGCAGCTGTACTCAGTCAGGGAGATTTTAAAGACTAGCACATAAATCCTTTTAATAAGCGTGAGAAGGCAGCTGGAAAAGGAACAAAGATTGTCAGACATTAGATCTTCTTTTTATGAATATAATATGAAATTCCATCACACTTCCACACTTTTTTTTTGCTATAAAAAACAGAAAATTAATTAAACTGGCATCAAAATCACACATAATTCCAACAATAAAAACTGAAAAAAAGATTAAACTGACGGAATAATCAAGCATTAATGTAATAATATAGAAAAAAAAACTGAATAAACTGCAAAACCACATGAAGGAATGAAAAGAGGCAATACAGCGGGTACGGAAAGTATTCAGACCCTCTTAAATTCTCTTTGTTTTTAAAGTTCTTTTTTTCCCTCACTAATGTACACGCAGCATCCCATACTGACAAAAACAAAAAACACAGAATTTTTGCAGATTTATTCAAAAAAAAAATGAAGGAGTGAAGCTGGCCTTCAGCTGGGGGAGGGAGGCCTGCAGCCACCTGAGAACAAATTTCTGACCGTTTTGGAGAGGTTAGCACAATAAGAGAGCACATTACTCTCACACAGGGCTGTATCTGGGGCAGGGGTCTTGAGGGGCCCCACATCCACATAAGGAGAGAAGGCAAACAAGATTTCAAAAGGACTCGTATTAGTTTTTCCCCGTTTTCTCATCCACATGTACATAAGTACAAGAGGAAGAGCTTAAGCCCATGACACACCAGTCTCCTCACAGCAGTTAAGCTGGTTTTTGAGAGTTTCATTTTCCCTTTCCACAGCACCGCCGCTTGCAGGACGATACGCAGTAGTTTCTCATATCTTCAGACGGAGAAAGTTCTATGAAGTCCATCATCACATGTTCGAATTGTCGTGTAGGAGGAAGATGCGCCACCTGTTGTGAATTTTAAACGTGTGAGCCTGGGTTATGAGAGGCACAGGTCACACCCGACTGACAGTACTTTGGTGCATTAGCTGCCAAGCCTTTTGTAGACCAATTTTCAGGAATCACGCCAATCGTCCCTCCTTGTTGACACACAATCGAGACCATGTCTCAGCTTGGCAAAATGAGGAAAAACAGCAGAAGGCAGACAGGGTTTACCATCAGAGCCAAACCAGCCATCAGATGTCACTGTGGAGCCAGCTGAGCGCCACAAACGTTTGTCGTCAGGAGAGGCTAAAGGCTGCAGCGCGGTCAGGGAAGAGATGCAGAAACCTCAGCAACACAGGAAGCTGCTACAGGAAGTGGTTTGCTCGAGCATTTCCTGCATACACAGGGTTAGAAGCATTAGCTTGAGCAGCTTTAGTGGGACGACAGAGGTTTGGACTCTACTGTGCCAACGTCTGAGCACACAGCGAAGCCAGCACTTCAGTACAGGATGAGGTCAGGATTATTCAAAGGAGTGTCCTGTAAATCAGGACGAGGTGTGCATGTGAGATTTATCTCATTCACGCAGTCATGAGGAACCAGCAGTGTCAAAGATGAATAACCTACAATATCACGAGATGCTGTGACAGCCTTCTCAGCTGCTGTGGTGCGAAGGCAACGTGGAAGTCCTGCAGCAACCAGATCCAACTTACAGGGAAAATAGGCCACTAGCCTGAGGGTGCCACCATGATCCTGCAGGAGGACAGAAGTCATGCATTACGTTCATCAACAGTCTGTGTGAATGCTCTGATTGGGTCAGGCGGTTCCAGGAGTCTGTGGTGGTTGTAGGGCTTTCTTAGAGACACAAAGAATTTGTCAGCTTCCTCTATTTTCTCTTCTTCTTCGTTTGTGGCTTGCTTTCAGGTGACAATTATTCACCCAATGTCCAGGTTTTCCCCAAAGAAGCAGACACTGGCTGGAGGTTGCGGCTGCAGGGCTGCGGGGCTGCGGAGGGTGGAGGGCTGCAGGGCTACTGGAGTTTGGACAGAGGCGACCCCTGGATCGGGGCTGCATGCTGCAAAAGGGCACGGTGGAGTTCATCACCTTTCTCCTTTTTGTCATTAATTTGCGTCTCCATTTGCCTGGTCTGTTGATGGCGAGCATGACAAAGCATGTCAGCCATGTGGACTGATGAATCTGTCCAGCCTACACAGGAAGTCTTTGTGGCCTCGGCAGGAGATGGGCGGATGTCATCCAGGAAACGGCTTTTCAGCAGGGCCTCATTTGGTGTCATCTGGTCTCCCGGCTGGTTGTGAGGGCGTGGCATGCCACTGTAATCATCAAACACTGTCTGGAGATGGACTAAGTGGTCCTCATCCGGCTCACCTTCCTTTTGGGTGCAGTTGTTGGCTGTTGTCACAGGTGGTGGGAAAACTGCTCTTGAGAGCAGCGCAGAGTCCATTCAGCCAGTTATGGTACTGGACATCGGCTGCCGAAGCATCAGGCACTGGTGTCATCCATCCTGGAGTGGAGGGCTGGTGGTGCTCAGTGAAACGGTCACGGATGGCCTGTGGCCCCTGCCATCTGCACCATAGGAAGCTGGAGAATCAGTCATTGAGCTTGGTCTGCACCGCGCAGTTTCTTAACAAAAGGTGAGAGGTTTGATAGAGGACTACTCATGCCAGTTCCTCCAGAAGAGTCGACATCAGGTGTAGTTGAGTCCATTCCTCCAGATACACGCATGTCGAGGTCGAGTTCACAGCAGTGCCTGCTGCTGACAGGAGGGGCCGGTCTTACGTCACTGCTGCTGCTCAGAGGAGAATGAGGAGAAGCTGCAGTTGGAGGAGCGAGAGCACCAATACTACAGGGGGTTGGGGGTTAAGTTGGTAGGTCAGAGGGGTGGAGTCCACTGACAGATCGACTCCCTGAAGCCTGCAGAGGAGGATGAAGAGAAGAAGTAGTTTCTGTTTTTCTTTGTTTTTCCTGGTTTGATTTTCATGGCTGTGATATCTTTCTGAACCGGCCTTTTCTCCCTTTTTTTAACATTCATCTTCCCATTTCTGCAAGCGTTGTTCCATTTTCAACGTACACCTCGCTTCCTTTGAATTAAGTTCTTTCTTTTCAAACGTTTCATCTCTTTTTTTCCTCAATGCTTTTCTCAGTTTTTCTAACTGTTTTTTACTCAGAGATTCACCCTCTGAAAACCCAAGATTGTCACACCAGTAAGATAGAAATTCATAAACATCTGGACCATAATTGTCCTTCATAATATTCATGACAGGAGTATCCTCCTGATCTGGCCTGGTGTCCTTTCCTTCGCTGTTACTCGTGTCTGTCTGTCTGAAGTTGCAGGATTTTTATTTTTTTTTTGCTTTTAGGGATGCACTTTTGCTTTGTCCTTCCTCGCCTGTTTTCTTTTTTTGGGAGGGGGGTTTTCAGCTCACAAATCTGGTTTTGCTTAATTGCTAAACTGACAGATTTCTACAAACGGAAATATTTTTATTCGCCAAGTAAAGATGATGACGTGAGGCTTGCAAATTTAAAGTAAAAATTATTATTATTATTATTATTATTATTTTACTTATGGAATTACATTTTCTCACCAGATTCAATCCACAATAAAGTTCAAAGATCCCGTGGTCGATCGGAACAGCGAACTGTGGTCCCCTTCACTCTTAAGCCTGGTACTCTGCAGCGGCGGAGTCGCCATCAGCGTGTGACTGTGTTTGAAAGGGGCTGTGACTGCAAATGGCTTTGGGCCTTCAAGCAGTGGGGGTTCTGGCACCAATGACGCCCTGGGCGAGCCACACCCCCTGCTCCCTCAGTGCCCCCCCCCCCCCCCCCCCCCCCCCCCCCCAAGACCCCAACATACAGCTTAAATGTTGAACAAATACTTAATACATGAAGTACAACTAGACATTTGTAAATGTTTACAGCTTATACTAAGAGTAACTCTTATGAGGATAACATCACAGATGTTTGCTTGAGATTTAAAATGTCTTACATTAAAAGGTGTAGAATCATCTCAAGGATGGTCAGAAGAACTGGACAGCACCTGAGTTCAATATATGAGTGTCACAGCAAAGGGTCTGAATACTTAGGACCATGTGATATTTCAGTTTTTCTTTTTTAATAAATCTGCAAAAGTGTCAAAAATTCTGTGCTTTTTGTCAATAAGGATTGCTGTGTGTGCATTAATGGGGAAAAAAATGAACTTCAATGATTTTAGCAAATGGCTGCAATATAACAGAGTGAAAAATGCAAGAGGGTCTAAATATTTTCTGTACCATATGTATATGTACATGTCCTGTATATCCTATGTATGTCCAGATACAGACTGAAAAAGTTTGACTGCTGTCTTTGCCATCAAAGGGACTCCTGTCAAACAAAAATCCTTAACATGGATTTCACAATTTCACTGCTAAAGCAGCAAAAAATATTGATTTTTATGGGGTTTTTTTTCAAAACAAAAACTATTTTTTGCATGTATTTTCATTAGGACCGATTATAATGAGAAGTTTAAATATATATGGTTTGATAGTTTGTCTCTGGTGTTTCTCAGGTGAAACTAAAGGATGAAGATACCACGTTTGCATTAAAATGCATTAAAAAGAAGCATGTCGTAGATACCAGACAACAGCAGCACATCTATTCTGAAAAAAAGATCCTTCAACAAACAAGTTCGACATTTATCATCAGGTAGGAACACAGTACAGCGTCACACACTTGGCTATGTCTAAAATGAAAAACAGGCGTTTTAGCAAATTACTTGTGCGCAGTATTGGAACCTCTGACTTGAGCGTTTTTATCCAGTGCAATAGAGTGTAAAGGAAGTCAACAAACAGTACTGCTCCACAGACCTCCTGCTCTCTAAGTTAGAGAAGAGTGGGGGCACACTGAGGTTGGTGTGGCCAAAGATCTGGAAAGAGATTGCTGTTGACCTACATTGAAACTTTTCTCTAAGATTTATCTGGACTTTGACTTTAAAGAACAAAAGACTGGTGTAAGCAATATGTTAAGGAAAGTTCGGCCAAAATGCCCCTTTTCCTTTTACCCAGCTACATTACAGCCTTCACTTATCTTGCCCTCTTTTTTCGCAATAAAATATTATTCAAAAAGTTCAGATTTGTGTGCTGTGAAGTTTGACGGTTGAGCTACTTGAATAGTTAGTACCAGCTTTACACTCAGATGTGGCCTTTACACACCTACGTGCGTGACAGCTAATGTGGCTTGTTCATTTTATCTTCTGTCCTTTGTTGTTGTTATTTCAATGGAACCTAATTTCTTTTTTCATAGTTTTATATTTCTTAGTGTTTAAGCTTAAAACATTTTCTGACAAATACACAATGTAGCACACTAGTTATATTCCATTCTCATTGTGAATGATATTTTTATTAATTTGGTGAGGATTGTCATGCTCTTTAAATTTTGCCTTGATTCCAGATTATTCCGAACATTTCGTGACAATAAATTCGTGTACATGCTGCTGGAAGTTTGCCTCGGTGGAGAACTGTGGACTGTGCTGCGGGACATGTGAGTGTTTCTTCTTTTACACCACTGGTTTAACATATTGTAGTGTTTAGTATTCATATAACATGGCAGTGGCTACACAGTAAACTGCCTCTTAGGCAAGCTGTCATAGTCGTCATACTGCAGTGGAAAATGTACTAGAACCAAGCCCCTGAAATTCTAGAGGGACGAGGAAGGCTCATTGCTGTTCCTCAGCTATGAAGAAAATGTATCATACATCTGCAAATTATTATAGTTTGATAGCATGGTTAAAAATGTAGTGATACCTTTTGAGCAGCAGCATGCTGGGATATTTCTAAGGTGCTCTACATTTCCCTCTGTATTTTTGACAAAATCATGCTTTTTGACTGAAATAAGTCATTTAACTATATTTGGTGTGTTTGCCTCTTTAAAATTGAAAAGCGTGTTTTTCCTTCCCTTGTACCTATTCTGCATGTTATTGGGGAAAAAAATGTTAAAATCAAGCTAAAGAAAATAACTTGGTGAGAAAAAGGAAATGTACCTGGATATTGTTGAGTTGCTGTTAACAAGTTAAAGTCTAAAACATGCTTTGTATTTTATAATGCATCTTTCCAACCCTTCAGGAGCTGTTTTGAAGAGCCAGCTGCCAGGTTTTGCATTGGCTGTGTCCTGGAAGCCTTTGATTATCTCCACAGTTTGGGTATAGTCTATAGAGACCTGAAGCCTGAAAATCTTCTGCTGGATGCTGAGGGTTATGTCAAAATGGTGAGCCCTTTATTTCTGTCAGTTAGTTGTTCCTGGATTCAGCTGGACATTTGTGTAGATGTTTGTTTTAAAAACAAAACAAAGCTACAATAAGTGTATAAGTGTCCGTGCTTGTTTGTCTATCAGAGACAGATTCTTTCCAAAAAATTAGAACGTCATAGAAAAGTCTATTCATTTCCATAATTTTATTGAAAAATGATGCTTTCATATAAGATAGATTCAGAGTCCACTGTTTATTAATTTCAATTATGCACTTGTTTAATTGTACATGAACTGGGGTTCTATCTCATACAACCCACAAAACTGTGGAGAAATCACCATTAACTTTTTACATCAAATCAATCAAAAATAAAATATTTGACATGATATGTCAATCTTTAATTCTACAATATGGGCAGGAGCACGGCCCTGCTGGAAGATGAAATCTGAATCTTCCTCCAGATCTTCATCAGAAGGAATCCTAAAATCCTCCAGAACATTCTACTGGACTCTTGCAGTGATTTTGGATTGAAGAAAGAAGAGTTTACCAATGTGAACCAATATTGACTAAGAATCGGATCGGCAACCACAAATTATTATATGGATCTAATCGTTGTTAAGATGAGCTGTTACTCCCCTACTTTTTAGGATTTAGATCAGGGTTGACTGAAGACCACTTCACAATTACACAATATTTGATTTTAGGCAGTCTTGAGTGTTTTAGCTGACCTGACCTGCAACGAAGAACAATCTTTCTGACACCAAGCTGCTTATTTTGCTTCTGAATGCTTCGATATTGACAACTTTCCTATTTTGTTTCTGTGCTCTATGTTCAGTGTGGTGCAAACCCTGTCATACTTGTCATCCTCTAAAAGGCAGATTGACGAGACCTTTGATGCCAAATAGAACTAACTACTCAAATTCATCACCTCTTTTTAAGAACTACCATTAGGCTTGTTTCATTATTTCAAAAAAGAATCATGTGTGACAATAATTGAAACAATATATCTGAATTTAATGAGTTTTCGCTGTGTAAAGTTTGGTATTTCAGAAACCACTGTATTGTTTTCTTTATACAGAAGACAAGAACAGCCAAGCATGCTCATAACATTTCTGTGCATTTTCTCAACATAGCTTGTTATTATGAGATAACAAAAGAGTTTTCTCAAGATTATAAATGAAATTAATTCTTGAGAAATTAGGAATTAAGTCGTTGTCTTGAAAACAACTTTTGTTTTGTTAATATAACGGAAAAAAAACTGAAGATCATTGATCACTAAGCTCCAATTGTATGTGTAAAAATATATTATTATTATTTAAAAATATTGTGATAAGTTAATAAACTATAAAAAATCAGCAGATACCATATATTTTATTATTGGAAAGGTACCAACACATGTTCATGTATATGCATCAACAGCTGACTACAAAGGCAGTAAAACAAAAAATAGCACGCTTTACTGTAAGAGATGGAGAAAAGTCACATCACTGTAGCTTCGGAGCAGCATTTTCCTGTGGAATACCCAGAATAGGGTAGTTAAGAAAAACAATCAAATTCCTTTTCATCTGGTATTCTTTTGAACATCTCCCTACTATGAATGTCTGCTTTTTTTCAGGCGGACTTTGGATTTGCAAAACAAATTGGTATTGGAAGAAAAACGTGGACGTTTTGTGGAACTCCAGAATATGTGGCACCAGAAGTTATCCTGAACAAAGGCCACGACTTTGGAGCTGACTGCTGGTCTTTGGGAATCCTGGTTTTTGAACTGCTAACTGGCTAGTAAGTGAATTCTCCAGATTTCTCATTCTGTACAGTTTTTGCACAAACCCTTTAAGTAGCCCTGAGTAAAAAATATGCAGGAGGAGATTATTGATGTAAAAACAATAATGGATTTTAAAAAGCTCATGACAACCATTATAGAATCTCTGTCTACTTAGTTGCTCCTGTTGCACTAAAGGCCAAACTGATGAAATACAAGTCAAAATCAAGAATTTAAACTGATTAATCTGAATTAAACTGAATAAATCATTGAGTGTATTTTTTTTATTTATTCATGTTTTGAAAACACCTTCTTCTCTCTGATTACACAGATTATGATTAGACTGAATAAAATACTGAAATGTGTATGTAGTAAAAATAGTTGTTTTCTTTGCAGCCCGCCCTTTTCTGGGTCAGACCCTATTAAAATTTACACAATGGTCCTCCATGGCATTGAGAGGGTGGATTTTCCCAAAAAAATAGGAAAACGTCCAGATGATCTAATAAGAAGACTCTGCAAGTATGGTGAACCCCACACTCTTATATGACAGGAGAATAACAGCATTGTCTGTTAAAGATGTCAAACTCTAGTCTTTGAGAGCCACTGACTCGCCTCTTTTCCAACCATTGCACTTTCCTCACTATAAGGCGTTGTTGAAGCGTTTATGAGAGATGCACTGTGCTCAGTTATCTATCTATATCTATATCTATATTTAGGTATAGATATAGATATATTTATATACATATATATCTTTCTTTTTTTTACAGACTGAACCCTGTGGACAGGATGGGAAACAAAAAGAACGGTATTGTGGACATTAAGAAACATAAGTAAGTCATTTTCTGAAGGATTTCTCCTTCTCAAGTTTTGCAACTTTAGATCAGACTTGGCCTACATTTGCTGTTGTTGCAGTTGAACAATTGTTTGATTGAGTAGATGTTAATAATTTTAAAATAAGTACAATTTCCGAATTAAAATATGTAGTCAAAGCATGAATTTAAACCAACTCTAAAAAGTAAAGAAGACCTTACTCAACTTGACACTAATTGATGGAAACGTTATATAGTTGTTCCAATTTTTAAAAAACTGCAAATTTTCTTCTGCAACTATTTTTTTTTTTTTTTGTTAATTTGTTGTCCATAGTAGAACTTTGATCCTACAGTTGTGAATGTATTGCAATCTTTGGGAAATTCTAAAGAATAATGTTAATAAATTCAAAAATATAAACACGCTATAATTTCAAGTTCTAAACTCAAGTGCTCAAGAGTTAAACTTGATAGTCTGCAGATACATTTGTTACATTGTCTTACATTTGTCTGTGTCTCACACGGAAATATTTCCATCTAAGATTGAGTTTGTTTACAGGTGGTTCCAAGGATTTAACTGGGAAGGTTTACGGGGTCGGAAACTTCCATCACCACTGAAAAGAGAGGTGATACCCACTGACACCCAAACAAATGCTGCCATATATATATATATATATATATATATATATATATATATATATGTGTGTGTGTGTATACATACATATATGTATATTGTTCCACTAAAAAACATGGGAGGTTTATTATGTTCATCATAGGGACAGATTGTAACAATAAATCCCAGATATAGTATATTGTATGATTTTTAAAGTGGTTTCCTGCCTCAAGCATCTGGAAATGAAAAATCCAATCTGAAGGGAAACATTATCATTTGAACCCCAGGGTTTCCATTTATTGCATCTGAGGACTTCCCAAGATTCACAAGGATAAAGCTAATCTCAGACTCAAAATCAGAAGCATCAGCTGTGTTACAATCATTTTTTAACACCTGGCCACAATCCTGGAACTATTGGGTGAACAGTCAGATCATCACATCGAGAACTCAGAGCATTTAACCATGAAGATCAGGTAACTGCAGCTGGACATAAATAAAACCTTGGTGTCCTTTAACATGACACAAAGCATCCCCACCACAGACACCTGCATAGCTGTCAGAGGAAGACTGTAGAAACATGGTACTATGTCCAGTCGAAGCAGTCTCATCCCTGGCTAATCATGTACACCCCTGAACCTGGGCTTCAACATGACTTACTTCAGCTATATGGGGGAAATCTACTAAGAGAAACATGCTTGTGCCTCAAATTCTTGCCAGCTTAGGCAGTGGAGAAGCAAGCCCCTGAGGTACTTCCAGGGAACAGCACCATCTCACCAGTTCAGATTAGGGCTGGGCGATAAAACACTAACAATATAGATCATGATAGAACCTTTTCTCCATAGAAATATGAGTCTTTTGCAATACACTTTTATTTGAAAGAGTCGGAAATAACATTAGCCAATTGCGAGCATTTTTCCTCTTTGGAGAGTAAATGTTAGAGGGTGAGTCATGAATTAGTCATCTTTATTATCCCTCTTTCTGGTAATTTATTTTTGGGCCTCTCCTTTGCTGCCATCTGGATGCGAGGAAAACAAACGCATGCGACACCTCTGCGTTTGTTTCATCTGTGTAGCATTTAGCTTAGGCTGATGAAACAGCGAAACGTGGTGATTTTTAACAGGATCCAGTCAGAACTGGAGAATAAAGCTGCTTCACTTAAAGCAGCAACAGACTGATTAATTAAAAGTGTTTATTTGGAGACAGTGCTGTGGTTAGACACTAGTGCTATGATGCTGATGAGCTGTACCGTGTGTCATATATGTGATCACGGACTGGTTTAAAGTTGGACTGTATTTTCACAGACCGGCCTATAAGATGCGGCTGATAAACACAACAATATTAATTCATGGGACATTCATAAAAACTGTATTTTTAAAATAACAGAATTTCCACTGTTTTAGTAGTGTCTGTGTAGCACAACAGAGTCAGTGTTACACTGAAAAATGTGCCCTGTCAGATGTTGTTCTCAATCATCCCTCTCTTTTAAAGCTGCAGCTTTAATGTCAATAATATATACAGTGGGTATGGAAATTCATTCATTCATTTTCTGAACCATTTTATCCCTAAAACGGTATGGAAATTCAGACCCCCTTCAATTTTTCACTGTGTTATATTGCAGTCATTTACTAAAATGCAGTCATTTAAGTTCATTTTTGCCTCATTAATGTACACACAGTCCCCCTTATTGTAAAAAAAAAAAACACAGAATTGTTGACATGTTTGAAGATTAAAAAAGAAAAACTGAAATATCACATGGTCCTAAGTATTCAAACCTCTTGCTGTGACACTCATACATTTAACTCAGGTTCTGTCCATTTCTTTTGACCGTCTTTGAGATGATTCTACACCTTCATTTGAGTCCAGCTGTGTTTGATTCTACTGTTTGAACTTCATAAGCCACACACCTGTCTATGTAAGACCTTACATGTCAGAGCAAATGAGAATCATGAGGTCAAAGGAACTGCCTGAAGAGCTAAGAGACAGAATTGTGGCAAAGCACAGATCTGGCCAAGGTTACAAACAAATATCTGCTGCACTTAAGGTTCCTAAGATCACAGTGGCGTCCATAATCCTTAAATGAAAGATGTTCAGGACCACAACCCTTCCTAGAGCTGGCCATCACGCCAAACTGAGCTAAAGGTAAAGAGCCCTGGTAAGAGAGGTAAAGAAGAACCCAAAGATTACTGTGGCTCCAGAGATGAAGTCAGGAGATTGCACTGCAACTGCAAATCCATCAAAGTCCGCATCTTCAGTGTCTAAATTAAACAGCTGCGTAATTTTGGAATCAGACATCTTGGGTTCGTCTCATCGTTGTTAGTCAGTCTTGCTGACTGTTGAGCAACGATTTTGGCTTTAGTGAAAGCTCAAACAACAGTTAAAGTAGATACTTTAGCTCAGGCATCCACAATACATTCACATGTGCAGACGCTTCCTGCCATTTGCCTGCATGGGAACCTTTCTTTTGAGTCTTAAAGGGGACCTCGTGGAATGTGATTGAACACTAATTCAACAAAGCTGAAGCCCGGTGACTTGTGCAGTTCTGTGCAGCAAACAAAGAAAAATCATGCGTAAACTTTGACTGGGTCTCTGCGCAGCGCACGGGCACAATTTTTGAAAATAGTTTAGGCCTTTAAAATGTGCCTTATGGTGAGAAAAATACGGTATTTTATTCATTTGCATCGTAGCTTACTTAATTCACTCAGACTGGCTTGTGGAGCTGGGATGACTAAATATTCTCCTCTGCCCTGATGGATGAGAGTTGTCTGTCTGTATGAGGCACAGCAATGTACTGAAAATTACATGAGCAGTTCTGGGTCTTATATGTGTGCTTATAGAATACAGTGGTCCTCCACTATAACTGGTTCACCTTTCATTGTCTCCCTGTTCGACAGATTTCTTTCAGGGCATTTTTGCATGTTTTTTTTTTTTTTTTTTTTTTTATACATTGCAGTGTTCTGCACTCTGATTCGCTGTTGACCCTGTCAATCAGTCTCCTCTGAGCTGCTTCACCTGTCTCTGATCGCGATCAGATCTTTGGTTTCATTCCATAAAACTGGACTGTTGTTTCTGTGACAGGTTTGAACTTGAAGAGTGTAAACAAGAGAGAAAAGTGTGAAAATGTTAATGTCTGTCTGAGAAAAATGTGTAGGGATGGGTTTTACAGCTGTGAAACATTTTTACTCCTACTTCACAGATTTCACCCATTGCGGGTTATTTTTTAAAACATATTGCCTGCGATAAACGAGGAAACACTGACATTTTTATAGCTAAAGTTGAGGAAATTGAAAATCTTGTAATGTCATGATCCTAACTGTTGATATTATTTTGCAGCTGAGGGGGCCATGTGATCACAGTAACTTTGATATATTTCCACCTGACACAGAGGAAGCTCCAGATGAGCTGTCTGGCTGGGATAAAGACTTCTGAGGATTGGAATCTGAAAAAAACTGTGGATCTCTGAATTTAAGAGTTCAAGGCTGAACAGTTAACTTCCTTAGAGGACATTATGGTGCATGCTCTCTTTGAAGAGTGACTAAATAAAAGAATGTTTCATCCTACATCAGTGCCTCTATTTGCTGGCAGTGTTTTTTTTTCAGCACATTTGACCAGCTCTTCTCTGACCAACTCTAACTGAATTACAGTTATTTTAATTTTTTAATACTGACTACACAACTAGTTAGTGAATTCTTCTGAACCAGTTCTGGAGTTCTACCAGTTTTCAAAGGCGACGACGGCTTAAAATGGTCTAGAAAGCTGTGTGTTGATCTGTAATTGATCAGAAAATAAATGTTTTCATAAAACCATTTTTATACGTGAAATGCATTTTAATGGCTCTTGTTTTCCTGATATGTTTAGAGCATTAAAACATTTATGCTTCTTATTTTTTGCCTTTTGGCTGTTCCTTTTAGTCACCTCCATCTCCCCCTCTCTTCTGCATCCTCCTCACATGCATCCCCCCCAGGTCCTTCTTCACTGCAACCATGTACTTCCTCTTTGATTTTGCCCTGGGGTTCCTTCCTGGCAGTTCTTACCTCAGCATGCCCCTTCTCTGGAATGTGTCTAATGCAAAGATCATATCAAACATGGAATGAAACTAAACTATCAATGTGTGGCTTGTTGTCACGGTGTCAAAAATCACATTTTGTTAATTGAACTGAAAATAATGCTAAAATTGCTGCACAGGCAAGATAACCAAAACAATTCTACTTACTAATCTGCTTTGTGCATTTTAATGAATTCAGATAAAGGAGATTTGAAATTGTTTTTAGTACAAATTTAGTCATATGTACACGTCTCCTTGTGAGTCCTTTGAGTGGACGATCAACACAATATCATTTTCAAACCATTCCTTATATACATAGATCTATTTGATGTCAAGTGAATCTATAGTTCCACAGTATGTTTAGATGTGGAACAGTTATGGGCATAAAATAACTGCCAATAAAGAAGCACTAGTTTAACAGTTTGACGGGTGGTTTAGTAATATAATTTGAAAGAAGAAGTAGTTTTAATCCTCTTATTTGTTAAAAATGTAATTTTGAAAACAATACCAAAGTAATTGAGGGTTTTTAATCCACAATTTCAGCCAATTAAGCTTCAAGGTTCCATTAAGACAGTCAAAATCTAGAGCTTTCAGGCATTAATCTTTGATTTTGCCACATGATTGAACTTTAATGGAGGTGAGTTATGTGAGAAGAGTTCGAATGCAGCAGTACTTTATGAATTTGCAGTAGAAATGATTTTTTCATGAGGTAGAAGAGGATCATTATCACTAGAATAGCAGCTGCTTGGAGCAGAAGACACCAGTCATGATCTCCATCAGCATCCTAACTGTCAGCACGGAGAAAGCTGTGGCCTTCAACAGGATGTCCAGAGTTCTGCTACTCTGTGAAGGTCATATCTCCATCTGGCCAACAGATGTTTTTCTGATGGTAGAAATGGAAGGTTTGTGGACGCCGGCCTCTTGATTACTGCAAACACTGCAAACAAAAATATAATTGACACTTCCATCAGTTTTCTTCAGTCAAAACTCAAGGTCTCCATAAAATGGTTGTCTCTTACTAATAAAAGTGGATAAATCTTTCTTCTCTTCATGTTGGAGAGAGCTACTCATCTGTGCACACAGTGGGACAGGCTGCAGATGAAGCTGCGTTTGTTTGTTCTAATGTGGAAGTGATCCAGAGGTCTGGTTAGAAAAAGTAAAGTCCTCCTTGTGTCTTGGTGTGGATGTTTCCAGTGGAAACCAGACTTTTCTAAAGGTTTGCTTACTCGTCCATGTTTAACAACTCCCTGCCTCTTCCTGAGCTGCATCCTGCAGAGCGTCTGGATCTTTCTTCAGCAAACAACTCCATACTGCCCAACATGAGGTCTCTCTCTCCTGTGGAAATGAGTTAGTTCTCCAAGTATCTCATGACATCAGGACTTCAATTGAAAATTCTAATAGTCAGACTGAGGCTGTGCAAACATGCTCGGTTACAATTCTTATATGGTCTTCAAAGTGCTCCTATTTACAGAAGATGAGAGAAATTCAGAGTTCATGGTTGAAGTTACCTTCAGAAAGATGAGGAGGAGCTGACCAGGAGGGAGAACTTCCTGAGCGTCTGGTCTTCCCTTCAGGAAATCTGCTGATGAACAAAATGACATGAAAAAACATTGATCCAACCAAAGATGTGAAATATGAAGGGTTTTTAACGTGCCGGTTATTGATGACAGCCCAGACTAAGCACTGTTTTACACGGATGCGGTAAATCCTTGGCTGAAACTGCCTCTCTTTCTGGGTTTCTGCTCCTGTCAGTATTATGGCTTGCGGCCCTTACATTTTTTTCTTGTTTGTATTTGCTTCATTTGTGGTGTTCCTTGTTTTAGTGCAGTGATTATCAAAATTCCTTGTCGCAGAGCGGATCAGCTTGCGACTGAAAAAGGTGAATTGGTACAGAGCTCATTGCTCCCCACCTCTTCCTTTAGGTGATTTCCAGCACTGATTGGTAGGTGTGCGGTGCGTGCCTCCTCCCCATGCTTGCATGTCCACTGGCTGCTGAGGTAATGCCCTGCTGCCCGTTTTTCTGGAACAATCACAAATTATCATTAATACATATTTGACTTGACCCATTTCATCTCTGTATTTTTTTGTACTGATGATCATTTTGGTTACATCAGACAGACATTTGCATTTATGCAACAAATAGAACTCAGTACAGGAATCGCTAATTATATGTGGTTTATGTTTATTGTTGCCTTTAAAAGTTCACCTCCATTTGAATTGTATTTATTTCCCTGGGGCAGTGCAGCTGTTTTTCATCTGTTTCCCCCAAACAGATGTTAAAATTTCTACATGCAAAGATAAGAAAATAAAATAAAAACACAAATGTAAGACAATCAGTTCAAATACCTATTGATAAAAAAATACACAAAAATTAAAAGTGATACAAAATACATAAAAGCATAGATCATACTAAGTGGGAGAGACATTTTAAATTAAACAAAATCTTAAGGACAACTCTAAACTTCCTGTTTTCGTTCATTCTTGCTGCAGATCAGAGTTCACCTTCATGTCAGGCGCCTTTCCCCGCCCCTACCTGGTCTCACTGGATCATCTCAAAACCATGTACTATTTTTCCATAACTCTCAGTTTGGAAGGCTAAATGTAGAAGCTGTAAGGTAGGGTAAGGGTGCGTTCACACTGAGCGTGATTCGCGCAGCAGATTCACATCAGCCGCCTCTCTTTCGCTGCACAGAAAATTCTGTTCTCTTCGCGTAGTCTAGCCAAAAACGTGTTCCTGAAGCTCTTCGCCTGTGTGGGAGGAGCTACCAGCTAATATTTTTAGCCTGATTGCTGCCTGGAGCAGTGTGTATTTCTCTCATTTACAATTCATGGAAAAAACAAATGATGTTTTGATGTTTTAAGGAATCTGGTGCAGCCTAGTAAACTCAAGGAAAATATATTTGACAGGATAGTCATAATAAACCCATAAACCTTTTGAGCCTAAGCTGATATTGGTTGCAGAAAGTTTTTGTTTGAATGTAATCAGAGGCATGATCAGCCATCGGCTGACTAGGCTGCAGTGTTGTTACAGGGTGTGGCCCATTGAGAGTTTGGTGCCAACCTGGACGCCTTCAAAAATTAGGTATGTCAGTGAAGATTACTCTCAGAAAATGACCTCATTTTTACCAAAGCTCTTGAGCTTGCCCTAAATATGAAAGCAGCGCACAGAGAGGCCAGTCAGTTGTGAGTGGTCGGAAATGAGAGTGTCTGATCAGCCAGTGTCCACAAGGTGGAGCAGTGACACAAGAAAAGAAACTTTCAGACGCAAATGGTAAAACTACCCAGCAAATGTGTGCTATTTCAAGGAAGCCAAATGCCAGAGATTGGTTAAAGGAATTCAGTTTAAACTGGCAGCAGATTAAATCGCTAACTTCACCCATATGTAAATCATTCACGGGGGTTCTAGAGAAATACTCTGAAGTTTTTACAAAAGAGCTAGGAATGCTAAAAGACGTAAAAGCACAGATAGTGGTTAAACTGATGTCCTGTCCAAATTTTGTAAGAGCAGGCCCCTTCCATTTGGCATGAAAGAGCGAGTAGATAGGGAACTTAAAAGACTGGAAGATGCTAACATAATATCTCAGTGAAGCATAGTGAATGGGCAGCACCCATAATGCCCGTACTAAAAAGAGATGGACCACTCTGGTTATGTAGATTTTATAAAGCGTCAGTTAGAGTCATATCCTTTAGAGGAGCTGTTAGCTACCCTGAGTGGTGATAAAATCTTTTCCAAGATAGACTTAGCTGCTGCCTACGAGCAGGTTTTTTATTTGACAATGACTAAAAGAACCATATGAGTACAATAATGATCTGCTTGTCACAGACGATCAGTCAAACCTGCAAAAAGTCTTCCAACAGATGAATGGATAGCATGTGAAATGCTTAAAGTGAGAGTTTGGCAAGAAAACGAAGCTCTGGATCCTACCAATGTCAGCGAGAAACAGGGTTTGTACAATTATTATGGGAGGTTTGTACCACAGCAAAATCCAGTGTAAGCACCTTTATGCAAACTGCTGCAAGCAAGCGAAACATTGAAATGAGCTTAGGAGCACAACACTGCTTTCTTTAAATGCAAAAAACTACTAGCAAGTGACCAAGTCCTAGCCTATTATGATCTAAATCTACCACTCACTCTGGCCTGTGATGCTTCCGCATATGGTATCGGAGTAACCATCCACCACACAATGATAAGTGGAGCGAAACACCCTGTTGCCTCAACAGGAAGCTTTTTTATTCCATTCAAATGCGGGCTGTTAGTGACTCAAAACGCTAGTGTTAGCAAAATGTTAGCGTTAGCAAAACACTAGCAATGTTATATTCTACTACAAATACTTAAATACTATATGTCACCTCACTTGAGCGACTTGCTTCTGCCATCTTGAAAGGCATTCAAACGCAATGCATTGTGGTCTATCTTTTCCAATGCAGTGACCATCAATGCACACTTGTTTTTTGTAAAGAATGATGTAAAGAATGAGTTGTTAAACTGTTCAGGAACAATGTTTGACTACAAACCTTTCCGCAGAGACCTTTGAATGATAAAGCTCCCAACGTCTGGAAAAATAAAGCTAATGTTAGATAAATCAGTGACTTTTTTCAATAGTTTTTTGTTCCCACTGGAATTGAACATTTTGGGAGGGGTGGTGTTCAGATGCATTTTTATGAGGACTGGACAAAATATGTTTTCTTCCAACACTTTTGCAATTATTTTACACATTCCATCTTGTTTTTTGACCAATAATTTAAATTATAGCCCTGTTAGCAATAAAAGTCGGCAAAATTGTAGTGGTCTAGTCTTTTTTTGCCATCTCTTGCCAAATTGTCCTTGGGCAAGACACTGAGGAGCCAGGGATAAGGCATTTCTAGGGGTGACATCACACTTCAATTTGTCTGTTGTTTCTATGTCAGTGCTAGCCCCCCTAGCTTGGAACACACCCAGAACGACCTGCGGGACCGACATTTCAAAGAGGTTCCATATACGGCGTTAGGTCCTTCAGGGCATGGCCGCAAAGCTTTGGATTAGAATAAAAGTTCCAGATTGAGCAGATTTGACCAACGACCACAAGAATTTTATGACTCCTTAAGAGTTAATCCTCGACCTGCCACATGAACATTTTAACAGCCTTCCAAGATTTGACCATCCCCAACAGTGCTTGATGCCTTCTCTCAATCTGGCCATTCTCAGCAGCGCTTTGAGGGTCCGCCAAGGCGAACATTCATTTTTTTTCAGACAGAGGACTTTCTATTGTTACCTACTTTACCATGAACTTATGTGTGAATAATGAAAACAGGAACACTTTATGAACATTGCTTCTTTATTGGCTGCAGAGTCTAAAAGACTCTGTGGTTTAAAATACTAATTTCTTTAATCTCAAAAAGAACTCACACAATACAAACGGTAAACCATCCATTCATCTTCTGTTCTTCCTGAGTTCTCAGGAAGGAATGTGTCAAACAAACGCTAACGTCTCAGTTTAAACATTATTAAACAGTGATGCATCTTACAAAAATCTTTGAATATTTAAGGACAGAATATCAAAACATGTAAGCAATGACTGGCTTGATGAAACAGACTTTCTCTTGTCATAATAACATTCTTTACTTCTGGCATCCCCAAACAAGATGTTTCATGTACTTTACATACAAGGGTGTAACTCATTAACAAATCCAGTAAAGGTAAATATAAAATGCATACAGTATCTTTAATGTCTGATTTTGTTGCATTCCAATGAAGCCAAGTTTATTGGTATAATAGGTATTAACAAAACAACCTTTAAGCAGTCCAATAAATGCCATCTCCTCTTCTCTTCATACCAGGATCACTCATATATTCCATACTTGGAACAATAATTTACATTTTCTACCTTACATAAAGTTATTCTCCTCTCACTGCTGAGCAAGCAGCAGCTGCTACCGTTCCCTCATTTTTTTGTCCCACTTCACCCTGAAGTTTCAGGTCTTGAATGACGTCCGTATGACGTGGTATTTCTTTGCCTTTGGATGTTAAGGATCTGGATAGTGCACAAAGAAAATAATTGTGGAGAATAAAATAGATAAACTGGCAATACAGTGAAATCAAATTTTTCATTGTACATGAATATCTTTATGTCACATTCAAAGCATAAGCATTGATATTAAGATGCAGTCGGACAAGATTTTCACCTAATTTTGAAATCACATTTTAACGTTTTCTGAATAGGTTTAATTCGTTTGAGGAGAGCTTGAATTTCATCTGGGGTCAAATATAAAACAACTGGAACACATCTTTATTTATATTTTGCATATATCTGCTGTATGTCTGATTTAAATTATGATTTAAATCCATGAAGAAAGAGTTATTGTGCATGTCACAGAAGTGGTGGTGAAGGACCCAGAAGGCAGGAGACCAGCCTAGGTGGTGGAAACTAAAATATTTAATAAACAAACTGAAACAGGACAAAAAAACAGCTGTAAATATCTTCTTTCCCAGCAGAGCTACAGTATCAAGTTAATTTTCATGCCATGGGATCAATAACATTCTAAAAAGTTTAATTCTTTTGTATTTTAGTAAATGAGTCCCAATGCACAGGCGCACTCAGTTGAATCGATGTTCCAGGTCTCGATGTTTATGCCTGTGACCCCATAACGTATTTTTAACAGTTTCTTATCAGGAGAAATCCATATTCAAGACAAGCAAGAGTTATATTCAAAACAAAGACAAATCGTATTCAAAACAGACATGTTAAATGTAAAACTAAATGTTGTATTCATATTTTTCTGCAAAAGTTGTGCACAAAGTATTAATTTGTGCATTTCTTTGTCTTTATGAATAAAACTTTTTCTTTATGAATATGTTTCTTTTTGACAGCTGTCTTACCCCATACAAAACAAAGTGATAATGATGTCTGACAAAAGCTGACTTCCTGTTTTTTTTCTCCTGTTTAAGGATATAATAGACAAAGGATGACGCAACAGCACTGTACTCAACCTGCATGTTCACTCCAGCCAAGGGAAGTCCAGTTTGCTAAGATGGCCCAAAGCAATCATAGAGTTCCTGTTCCTCACAGCAGGTTCTGCTGGGTTCAGATCTGGCCTATAAAGAAACAGTGTATTTAAAAGTAAGAACAATTTTGATATCATCATTAACCCTGAAAAGCCTGAACCATTAATAAATTGACAGAAAATTTGGATTTGGACCCTTTATAAGTCCCTCTGAAAAAACCAGTAAAAAAAAAAAAAAGATATATATATATATAAAAAAATGTTTATTAAAAAAACATGTTTTATAAATACGTTTTATTTTTTGAACATATAAATACATTTAATTTTGTATCATATCTGATACATTAGGTCACGCAGCTCAAACATATTTTTTCCTGAGCAAACAAAAATATTCTTAGACGAAAAAAAATTCAAGAAATTTGTATTTCCATTCCATTGCTCTTGCGGAGGGCTGATAGACTCATGTATCAAATATGATACATTTGGCTTTAAACGGGTTAATATTGTTTACAGGGTTGCTGTTGCAGGATAACTCTTAACAAAACGTTTGCTTCCTGTGTATCCTGAACTGTATCCATATTTCACCAGGGTTACGGAGAATTCTTCCACTCTTTCAGGCATACCTCGGGTCTGCCTCCCTTTTGCCGTTTGGGCTGGTGCCAACTTCACAATGGAGGGGGAGGCTGACAGGACGGCAGTCTTCCATAACACAACGTTCTGCTTTGTAGCTCTCAGCTAAAGAAAGGCCACCGTTTACTCTCACTTAGCCCTCTTATCTTGCGGGAAAAAACTAAGCTAAAAACTACTTTTATCTCCTTCTGCCAAAAGCCTGCCAATCTCTCACTCTTTCCCAACATGCACTGTGGTGGTCAACAGGTTTTTACCCCCAAAAATTCCTCTCTTTTCCTCACACTGGCTTTTATTCACAGTTGTTAGATAACTTGCATTCCTTTCACCACTTTTAAAGTTGTTTTATTTGAAGCAACAGAAACAAGAATGCTGCCTGTTTTTTTTGTATGTTGTATTATACAAAAGAGAAATGTTAATAAATATCCTCATTTGGACCAGGAGTCTGTGTAGTACATAGTTCTTCTTTCAAATTGTTATTTTCCTCTGAAGTACAAAAGACCAATGATGTCATCCAAAAGAGGGCACAGTTTGACGATGACTTCACATATTTTTGAGACCATCTGAACCAATAAAATACAACATGTGGATGAGGCCTTACCTGTACAGCTGTGGACAGGACATTTTTACAGAAGTGGAAGTCAATCCAAGACGGTTCTGATTCCCCACTTTAGCTTTCCTTACAATGTCTTTGACTCTGCCCCAAGTGTAGTTTTCACTCAGCTGAGTGTAAGGAAACACGGGAAAAACAGCTTTGTTTACGATCATTTTGTCAAACTTAAACATAAGGTGTTTATTTGCAAATGTTACTGGCAGACAGTGCTTATAGAACAATGTTATAAACTTTCATTGAGCCACGGCACAATTGTTATTCATGATACAGTCTTGGGGTGCACCAAAATATCATAACATTACACTCAATTGCAGAACATAAACTGTACCATAGAACCTTGGTAGTTATGTAGTTTTTTCCAATGGATTTCAACAGATTCTGAAGCAGAAAAAAGTAGGTTTTTGCTGCATCACAGCCAGCTGATTTATGTTGACAGCTTGAACACTTCATTATTGTGTTAGATGTTCATTATTAAGTGTTCAGTACAAAACTGCTCGTCTTTCCTTCAGCATCTGTTGATAATGATGATGTATAATGAAGAATATACTGTAGGGCCGATGAGCTCCGAACATCCACAGCAAAATAAGGCAGTTTATCAGAGAAAATGTCAAACACCAGAAAAACTGTTCCATTTATAATTGATTGATTTAATTGCGTCGACATGTTTTTCTGCAAACTGCTTTTTATATATATATCTATATCTGTATGTATATATATATATATATAGAGAGAGAGAGAGAGGGAGGGAGATTTTTAGATATATATATATATCTTTGGGTCAGGAGGATATAGATAGATAGATATAGATATATCTATCTATATATATAGATATATAGATAGATATATATATATATATACATATATATAGATACATGTGGGGTTTTTACCCCGCTTTAGTTTGAGTTGTGTTTTGGTCTCCACTTCCGGTTTTATTTTGTTATGGGTCGTACTTCCTGTGTTCTCTCCCCAGTGTGTGTGTATTCCCTCTTGATAGTCACACCTGTTTCCACTTACCTCATCCCTTCCTCCTTGTTATAGTCTTCGTCTCCCCTGCACTAGTTGTCGGATCGTTTTGTTGCTTCTCGTGTTTATTGAGAATTTCTTGTTTGCAATAAATACGAGATTTTTGCATTTCCGATCCCTGTCTGCATTTGTGTCCGCCCGACAAACCTTGACATTACGATCCGACCCTTAACATGGACACAGCAGACACGGAGACGTTACGGGCACTACTCCGTCAGCGGGAGAAGCTGACGTCTTGTCTTCGCCAAGGGTTACTGGAGATGTCCAGCCGTCACGAACGACAACTTGCCGCGTTGGGAGAGCGTTTTGAGCAACTGGCAGAGCGGGTCCAACATCCACCGTCTGTTCCTTCGCCACGCCCATCGTCTTCCACGCTGGTCCAGGGGATCCTGGATGGAGTTCCTGTCGCTCCGACTGCACAGCTGGCCCGTCCAGAAAGGTTTTCCGGAGACTCCGGGGACTGCCGGGCTTTCATTACCCAGTGTGAGCTTCACTTCCAGTTGCAGGCTCCCCACTATCCTACAGACCAAGCCAAGGTGGCCTTCATTATTTCTCACCTCACCGGCAGAGCCGGAGCGTGGGCTACCGCCGAGTGGCAGCGTGGAGCCTCAACCTGCACATCCCTCTCGGCCTTCTTGGAGGCTTTCCAGCAGATATTCCATCACACCAAGCCAGGCCGGGAGGCAGCTCGTGCGCTTTTGAAGTTGAGGCAGCGCGACCGACGGGCAGCCGACTACGCCATAGAGTTCCGGACTTTGGCCTCCACTAGTGGTTGGGACACTACTGCGCTCATGGACGCTTTCGTGGAGGGGCTGTCCGAGGAATTAAAGGACAGACTGATCGCACTCGAACTACCATTAACTTTGGACCCCCTCATCGCTCTGGTTATCCGTGTTGATAACCGGTTGCAGGACCTTAAGGGGGAGCATGGCAGGGTAGTACTCCGCCCTCATCATCGGTCCACAAATTCACCTGTTCGTGTTGTTTCTCCCGCAGAATCCCCGTTGTTAGCTCAAGATGAACCTATGCAGCTCGGTCGGGGCAAACTATCTGCTTCCGAGAGACGGCGACGGATGGCGGCAGGTGAGTGCCTTTACTGTGGTAGGCGGGGTCATTTCTGCAAGGAGTGCCCAAAACTTCTCTGCTCGTCAGTAAGAGTGGGCGCGCTGACGAGCGGTGATAAGACGCTCACTAATGCTAAACCTGCTGCCTGCCTATTTCAAGTTCGGGTCATGTTTCATGGGAAGGGTTTTCCGGTTAAGGCTTTAGTAGACTCTGGAGCAGAGCAGAACCTTATGGATGCCGAGCTAGCGAGACAGGTCGGTCTTAAATGTGAACTACTGCCCCGTCCGTTACAAGTGGTCTCCCTAAATGGCCAAGAGGTGGCTACCATTTCTTACATAACCGAACCCATTCACCTTATTATTTCTGGCAATCACCATGAGGAGACCCGTTTTTTCGTTTTTTCCTCCGCCCAGAACCCACTGGTCCTGGGGTTTCCCTGGCTTATGGCTCATAACCCAGTCATCGACTGGCCCTCCAGTCGGGTTTCTGGCTGGAGTGATAAATGTCACACCACTTGTTTACGCTCAGCTCGGCCTCCTGGGGAAGACCCCGCTGTCCCGGTAGGGCGGCCGCCCTCACCTGACCTATCCGGGGTACCGCCGGAGTACCACGACCTTGCTGAGGTATTCTCAAAGTCACGAGCCCTCTCCTTACCCCCTCACAGACCTTATGACTGCGCTATCGATCTCCAACCTGGCGCTACCTTGCCCAAGAGCAGGTTATATGGCCTGTCTAAACCCGAGAGGGAGGTAATGGAGCGATATATTGCTGAGTCTCTGAATTCTGGTATCATCAGGCCGTCATCATCACCAGTGGGGTCAGGTTTCTTTTTCGTCGGTAAGAATGACGGGTCTCTCCGACCATGTATTGATTATCGGGGCCTGAATGAAATCACTGTTAAGAACAGTTACCCCCTGCCTTTGATGAACTCAGCTTTTGAAGCGTTGCAGGAGGCCAGGATCTACACCAAACTGGACCTTCGCAACGCTTACCACCTCGTGCGCATCAGAGCCGGTGATGAATGGAAGACCGCCTTCACCACTCCCCTGGGACATTTTGAGTATCTGGTGATGCCTTTTGGTCTCTGTAATGCCCCTGCTGTGTTCCAGGCTATGATAAATGATGTGTTACGGGACTTCCTTCATCGTTTTGTTTTTGTTTATTTAGACGACATTTTGGTTTTTTCCAGGGACGCCAGTGAACATCGGCGGCATGTTCGTCTGGTGCTCCAGCGGCTACTGGAGAACAAACTGTTTGTAAAGGCGGAGAAGTGTGAGTTCCATTCTCCGTCTGTTTCGTTTTTGGGTTTTGTTGTAGCAGAGGGTGAGGTGAGACCCGATCCCGCTAAGGTGAGAGCGGTGGTGGAATGGCCTACCCCTACCAACAGGAAACAATTACAACGGTTTCTGGGGTTTGCCAACTTCCTCCGCCGTTTCATCCGTGGCTACAGCTCGGTGGCTGCGCCTCTCACGGCTCTCACCTCTACCTCCGCTCCGTTCGCCTGGACGGAGGCGGCGGAGGCCGCTTTTAGCCGATTAAAGCATCTGTTTACGTCTGCACCTGTTCTGGCACAGCCTGACCCTTCCAGACAATTTATTGTCGAGGTGGACGCCTCAGATACCGGGGTGGGTGCAGTATTGTCTCAGCGGGGGGAATCGGACAGTAGGTTGCGCCCTTGCGCTTTTTTCTCCCGCCGGCTTTCCCCGGCGGAGCACAATTACGATGTGGGTGATAAAGAATTGCTAGCGATCAAGCTAGCCCTTGAAGAGTGGAGACACTGGTTGGAGGGGTCAGCTATGCCGTTCTTGGTTTGGACAGATCACAAGAATCTGTCCGATCTACGAACTGCCAAACGGTTGAACTCCAGGCAGGCACGGTGGTCTCTATTCTTTAACCGTTTTGATTTTGTGGTCTCCTATCGACCGGGATCCAAGAATGTTAAGCCGGATGCCCTCTCCCGACAACAGGACTCGGCTGTCCATGACTGTCAACCAGCCACAGTACTTCCTCCCCCCCGTGTGCTGGGCGCCCTCTCCTGGCAGCTGGAGAGAGACATTAGGGCGGCCCAGGTTCAGGAGCCCGACCCGGGTGGAGGTCCTGCTAACAAACTGTTCGTTCCAGACTCTCTCAGGTCCCAGGTCCTCCAGTGGGCTCATGCCACGCGACTCACCTGCCACCCAGGAATCCGCAGGACTGACTCCTTCCTGCGTCGCCGCTTCTGGTGGCCTAGTATGACCAAGGACGTCCGGGACTATGTTTCAGGTTGTCTGGTTTGTGCTCAGAATAAGGCCAGTACACAACCACCTGCTGGACTATTGCACCCACTGTCCATCCCGGGTCGGCCTTGGTCACACATTGCCCTGGATTTTGTGACTGGCCTGCCTCCTTCTGCCGGGAGGACCGTTATTCTGACTATTGTGGACCGGTTTTCTAAGGCCGCTCATTTTGTGGCTCTGACCAAACTCCCCTCTGCTGCAGAGACTGCAAGACTGGTCATAAAACATGTCTTCAGGCTGCATGGAATTCCCACAGACATGGTGTCGGATCGTGGCCCACAATTCATCTCACAGGTCTGGAAGGCGTTCTGTGGTGCTTTCGGGACTACTGCCAGCCTGTCTTCTGGTTTCCATCCACAGACCAACGGCCAGGCAGAGCGGACTAACCAGGACTTGGAGGCCGCTCTACGGTGCGTCTGTTCACGGAGCCAGACCTCCTGGAGTTCCTGGAGTATGCTCACAACTCCCTCACCTCATCTGCCTCTGGTATGTCCCCGTTTGAGTGCTCTCTGGGGTACCAGCCCCCCCTGTTTCCCGAGCAGGAGACGGAGGTGGCCGTTCCGTCGGTTCAGCACCTGTATCGTCGCTGTCGGCGTGTCTGGCGGGAGGCTCGGGCGGCCCTGTTGCGTTCAGGGGCTACCAACAAGAGGCTGGCAGATCGTCGACGCACTCCAGCACCTGCCTACCTACCAGGCCAGTACGTCATGCTGTCCACTTCACACATCAAGCTTCGGACGGAATCCAAGAAGCTGTCCCCCAAGTACATCGGTCCGTTCGAAATCCTGAAGGTCATCAACCCTGTGGCGGTCAGGCTGCGCTTACCCAGGTCCTTGCGCATCCATCCGGTCTTCCATGTCTCTCAGCTGAAGCCGCATGTTACCAGTCCCCTACCGCGGTCTTCCTCTCCGCCACCCCCTCCCCGCATCATTGATGGCCAACCGGCCTACACTGTCCGTCGCCTGCTGGACGTTCGGCGGCGGGGACGTGGCCTCCAGTATCTGGTGGACTGGCAGGGGTACGGGCCTGAGGAGAGATCCTGGGAGCCTGCATCACGGATTCTGGACCCTGAGCTCATCCGGGACTTCAATCGCCGGCACCGGGGGGGGCTTCCCTCTGCGCCAGGCGGCGCACCTTGAGGGGGGAGTACTGTGGGGTTTTTACCCCGCTTTAGTTTGAGTTGTGTTTTGGTCTCCACTTCCGGTTTTATTTTGTTATGGGTCGTACTTCCTGTGTTCTCTCCCCAGTGTGTGTGTATTCCCTCTTGATAGTCACACCTGTTTCCACTTACCTCATCCCTTCCTCCTTGTTATAGTCTTCGTCTCCCCTGCACTAGTTGTCGGATCGTTTTGTTGCTTCTCGTGTTTATTGAGAATTTCTTGTTTGCAATAAATACGAGATTTTTGCATTTCCGATCCCTGTCTGCATTTGTGTCCGCCCGACAAACCTTGACAATACATATATTAGCGGATTGAGTTGGGGTGAGTAGCTGTTTAGTGTCCGGAGCTCAGTGAATGCATCACGCAAAGATGCTATGCGGCCCTGAGTTCTGTCATTTAACCGGTTTGTTCAGGGGTTTTAGGAAAATGAAGGGTGGAAGTTGGTACATGAGAGGGAATTAAGGCGTTTGAGGAGTGTAGTATATAGTAGTAGTATATAAAAAAAAATAGACTAAATAAACAACTTTTTGTGAGTGTTTGTTTTGCTGTTGTGGAGAGTTGTCGGTGTAAGCTGTAATGCAAGGGGTATACAAATCCAGGCCTCGATGGGCCGACGTCTTACATGTTTTCCAACCAACCTGCCAGTGAAACTCCTTATTGGCCAAACACACCTGATCCAGGTAATGAACTACAGGTAAGGCAGGATTTGTGGAAAACCAGGCCTGAATTAGGACACCCCTGCTGTACGGTGTTGGCTCTGGCCTGCATTTACCACTAAATAGATACTTAAAAAACCTTTATGTCTCGGCGTCTCAATGCGACGAAGGGAGAGTGGGACTCTACAGTATATTCTTCATTATCTTGTTATCATGAGGAAATAAAAAAAGAAAAAGGTGGGGTGTGCTGTTTTCAGCCTCCATACTTTTCTGCTCTAAAAGTCCCATTATTATAAATGTTCTCACTCACTCTGCGCTGGGGGTTGGACACTTGTTCTCTGCTGTCACTTAGGAAGTGGGCACTCCCTTCAGTGTAATTCCTTCGATTCAGGCTTCTCTTCCACCGAGGGACAGATGTCACACATTCACTGAACATACCTGAAACAAGAATCACAAATAAGTGGGAATTAATGCAAGAAAAAAATGATGACTCTGTAACTGCAGACTTCTGAAACTCATCTTTGCAATGTTTTTTTTAATATATGCATCATAATCGTCGCAATCTTTGTAATGAAAAGAATAAAAGTTACGAACAGAGGCTGAAGTGTCTGCTGTCGCATGACATACGCTGTTCTTTCCCATCTCTTGTTTTCTTTTGCTGCACTCTACAGGTTTCTTAAGGTCTGAGTTTACATGGTATTTCACACTCAAGTACCATTATTCTGCGATGAGCATGTTTACTTAGATAAAAGAGAAACTTTCAGAGATCATCAAAATTTGGGCTCTGTTAGGTTTTTAGATGCTTTTATCTGAAGCAGCTCGTAACTATGACATCCTTCATCTGTAATCACTGTCATTAAAAACAGAGATTATATGGAAAAAGAGAGGCTTCTAGTGATAAACTTTTTATCCTTGGTTTTTTTTGTTGTTTTTTTTTTAGCAGGCCACATAATGATGTAGAGGTTAGCACCAAACGTGGCTTCCTTTCACTGCATAAAAGCATGTCTAAGAAAATTTTAAATTAGTTTAATTTAGTCTGTGACCCTCATGAAGACCAAAGGAGGATGGAATACGACTTAATGCATGTCTTTCTTGCTTAGTTTCTTGCAGTGAAAGCTTTTAAGTGTGCCTTCTAGTGCACAAAATATGATCAATAAAAAATTAACTTCACTGTGTTTTCCTTTCAAGGTGATTTGAAAGACGGAGATTTATTGATATGTTGTAAATTACCAATATACAACGTGAGTGGGTTAAGGGAGATGAGTGTTCCTAAATAACTCCCATCATCTGGAGCGTGAAACTGACAACAAGGTAAATATCAAAGCAGAAAAACGTTTAAGGTTTTCTTTGGGTCAGGAGGTCAAACCTAAACCCTCCTAAAACACAGGTACATTTCAGTTTCAATGAAAGCATGTGGCTGTGCGAGGGAGTGTTTGCTGACACACCACTGGAGCAGGTTATTAACTGCTTCTCCTTCAAGTAAATAAACACTAAAGGCTAACTTGGGGTAGTTTCAATAAAGGCCAGGGGCATTCAGCTGCAAACTACAACCTAAAAACAAAAAGTTGGGTCAGCATCTCTGGTATTGGGGTCAAACCTTTTTTTGACCCTGATTTAACCCTGATAAATCTCTGATTTATTCTTCCATCACTTCCTTCACATCTGTACTCTCTCATTATCATGCGTCTGCTCATTTGATACACTAAGAACAGCAATCAGGGCTATCCGTTAATGACACTCCGATCTTTGATCTATTTTAAGAGATCCCAGTGGTCTTTTCATTATGATTGTACAGTTTTTATCCAAAATCAATAAACCTGTGTCATTTCTAGGACATAGTTACTGCAGAGCAGCAACTCATTAGAAATTTGCCACTGAATTGTGGGCGGGACAGTTGATGTGGAGTAAGCCTGCCCCCATTTCCCACTATCCATCTTTAATTTAAATTTAATTCTACACTCTCTCCTGCTACCTTACAGTCCCTCACAACTCCTACCAAAAATTATCTGTAAAACAAAAATAGTGAGCAGTCGTAAAGTTTTGATCCAGCTCAGACAAGGAAAATAAAGACGTACATGGATCTATTGGTCTGCAAATGGATATATCAGAGCAGGGAGCTTGCTTGTATTTTCTACAATCTACAATCATTATCAAACTGTTTTTTCATCTGCTCCTAATTCACAACAATTTGAATAAAGAATTACTCAGAAAGGGAATTTTATCTTAATTTTCTTTATACATGTCCTCCATTGTGAGAAAAATGTCACAAGAAGATGTTTAAAATACCATTTTCATTGGAGTGGCTCTTTAACTCAATGACTGTAAAGGGTCCAGGCTTTGGAGCAACCAAACAAGTCCAAATCAGTCCTGCGCTGGAATTATTGGTCGGAGGGGTTTTAGTGCATTGCAATATAAATAAACAACTTTTGCCCAAGCAACAGAAGCATGTAAGTGAAGTTTGGTGAACATCTGCTGTGCTTTTTTGTCCATTTTAAACAACTGTTTCTCCTGCCAACCCATCTTCAATACCCAACTAGATGCTTTTAGGACACCTTTAAACAAACAAAAAACATCTGGAGTAAAACAGGCAAAAAATGGATACAGGTAAATCAATGAGTGAATAGTTTACACACAAAAAGAATGCAGAAAAAAATACTCACAGACAAAAATCAATTAGATACAATACAGACAAAAGAATCTATTCAGAACTTGTGAAAGCCTTTCAGCTGTTTCTACAATTCACATTCCAGAATGTTGTATGGAAAGTACCTGTTCTGGTGGAGGTGGGGTACCGAATGACTTCTGGTATGGCAGACAGGTCAGATATAGTGCCAGTTGGAGACAATCCTTCACTTCTGTAAATCTTTTTCTGAATCTCTTGATAAGCTAAGCTTGCTGCTCCACAGCTGCAGTGCTCCTGGAAAAAATCCTGCAAAAAACTGTATTTTTTAACATGTTTGTACATCATGACTTCATATTTTTTAATTTTTTTAATTCTAAAGGACATTATATTCATTGCTTCTAGTGCTGAGAAGTTTTATATGCCACATGTGCTTATTCTTGTTTTGTTATAAAATACACATACAAAATAGAGTTTATTTTTCTAATGAAATCAAAATGTTTTTGTCATTACAATTAGTGATTGATAAGAAAAATGAAGTATTTGAGTTTAGTGCATATCAGGCATTTCCGGAGTAAAAGTGTGAAAGAATGAATCAATTCTCCTAAAACCTTTACTTTTCTGTAAAACAACAATCTAACCTAACAAAAAAAAAAAAAAAAAAACCCCAGCGAGGGGCTCAAGTGTCTGAGTGCACCCCTGTGTGGCTTCATTTAAATGTTCACTGACTCACAACACTGTTGCCCATTCAAGATTATTATAATTTAATAGGACCACAAGTAGCTGAAACTTGAAAGAAGTTTTCTTTTTTGTGTGATGAGGCCACACACAGGAGTTCACCCCTCTCTGCGTTCTAAAGGGGACACCCACTGTGAACCACTGACCTTTAATTCAGTCAGTGTGAAGACGGCCTCTCCACATATTACAAAGTCAGTGAAGGAGAAACTGCTTTCTTTCTTGGAATAATTAAAGACATTTACAAACAGGTGGAAATAAAGCGTTGGTTAACACATAAGTTTGGATTCTTTTCTGCCAACATTGTTGGTAGAAATTACTGAAGCTGGTAAGATGCTGCTGTTTTTTTGCTTGCTCAGAATGTTCTAGAATGAGTGACTGATATGGATCACCTCATTTATGCCATAGTTTGACGATTTATGACAAAATTAACTTTTTTATTATCTTTTGGTGAAATTATCAACACTCTGACACATATTCAATCTGTCTCTGACTTTACTTCTTTTCTTTTTTCCATAAAATCCCACGTTTATCTAGAACATTCATCCACAGCTTTAGCTGAAATCTATTTTAGATTTTGTCAAAGCTTTTTTGCAGTTTCTTTAAGTATGAAGACTCGGGTCAGACAGGCCTCAGACAGGGTCTAAGGCAGCAGCAGTCCAGTGCTTTCATGTGTTGCTCCCAATGTTCCCTCTAATTTGTCATATGTCTGAGCAGACACACAAGCTCCCTGAGCACACTGAGGGCCACTGTGAGCAACATCAGATGTGTACGCTGTGCCCACACACCAGTATCACACCTGTTCAAATCCTTGGATTATAGCAAGTAACATTGCTTATTAAAAGAATCAAATTACGGCAGCAACTTTCATCAGTTTGCTTTAAATATAATTGATTTGGCCCACTTAAAATGAAAAAGAACAGAAAACTTGTTCAGATGACTTCCTCAGCTTCTTGCTTTGACTTTATGCGCATCAGCTGGTCCAATTGTGCCACTTCAAGATGATTTCTGGATGCTGTTTTGATATGATTCATTAAACTAAGTCCTCTTTCACAATCTGCACTGGAAGCTTGAAATGCAGCACAAATATCCACAAGCTGAGAGATCTCCTTAAGCTCTTCACATCTAAGTGTTGCAGTAACCATATCTGAGAATGTGCTGATTGACCCCTGTTTAAGTTTTTGCTTCATTATGTACTTGAATTCGGCCTATTGACTGTTAATGTAAACATCATTTTCCTCCCAATATTTAATGTAAGGGACGAGCATGTTGTGCACTGATATGTCTGTGCTCTAATCTACTGTCAGGGTATGCCAGAGTGCATTTCGAACACTGCACATTCATGATGTATTCATTTTGATAGCAAGTAAAACATTGTCAGTTCTTCTGACAGCTCGTTCTTTTTCGCTCTCCTGCAATAATGTAATGATCTGTCCCATCTTACGTCTTCGTACAATTCCTGCAACTTTCAAATGACATTTCTGCTGAATGTGACGCTTAAGGTAGTCCAACTTCAATTCAGTCCACATTTTTCCCTCAGAAAACTCACTTGTTACTTTGGCTTCGCTGTACGTTTTGCAGAGCAGACCTTTCTCACTCGAAAAGGAAAAAACCTCGCTCAGTTTCATCGCTTGTTCTTCTATCTGCGCATGCTCTGACAGCCATTCCACCTTAAAAGAACCGCATTTCTTTTTTACTTTGGCTTGATGAGTGAATGTGTCCGTTCTGCCCGTTCGTTTCGCCATGATAAGGGGTTGGCATTTGCGTCTCTTAACTCCGCTGCACTGTTGTTTGCTGGCTGATCTGCACGGCGCGTATGGACAGGGAACTTACGCAAACACTGTCAATGATTGGCTGCGTAGCGTAAGTGAACTGGATGGAATTATTGGCTGGACACCTGTCGCTCATTGAGTTACGTTGCAAAATGGTACAGAAAACAGTATATTTGGCCTAGTAAACTAGATTATATCAGTTCAAATTTTAGATGTTAATAGGTTTCTGTTGAATTTTATTTTGTGCGCTGCAAAGATTTTCTTGTGCGCTGAGTTTGTGCGATCAGTGCGCGATTGCGCAAGAGCGCAGCTTCGTGGGAACATGTGTTGCTCCCAAGCCTGAGTAAATGCAGAGCGCTGTGTCAGGGAGATAATTTGACAAAAAAAAAAAAAAAAAACACACAAATCAGTCATGCAATTCTCAAGCACAACTTTAGTACCATATTGGTTGTGGACTGTGTTAACAACAACTGTCACTGGTGCTGCTGAGCGACAGAGTGTTGGGGGATATTGAACTACTGTGAGGAAGAAGAAGAAAGAGAACCACAGAGGCAATATTTGCATCGAAGATGCTTCTGCAGAAGAACAGAGAAGGTCAGAGAGAGCTGCAATCCTGTTTTTGTAGATCTAGAGAAAATCTATGACAAGATCAAGAGAAAAGAGCTGTGGTTTGGATGAGAAAGGCTGGAGTGACAGAAGTACATTGGAGATGTTTGGGGCATGTATGAGAGCTGTAAGACAGTGGTGAGATGTGTTGTTGATGTGACAGAGGAGTTCAAGGTGGAGATGGGATTGCACCAAGAGTCAGCTTTCACCTCCTTATTTACTGGACAGACAGATGAGGTTAGACAGAAATCTCTGGAGATCATGATGTTTGCAGATGACATTGTGATTTGTAGTGAGAGTAGGTGGAAGAACATCAAGAAAGCCCAGACGTGCCACTTTACTACTATTAATATATAGGTGTCCTCTCTGTGAAACTGGTAAAACAGTTTATTACTCACCTCTTTAGTTTTTGTCGTTCTGCTGTCCTTCTGCAAACTGCAGATTTGCTTCTGCAGCTTCAGGTTTGTCTCCTGCAGCTTACCGATGGTTTCAATGAGATGGCAAACATGCTGCAGGTAGCTTAGACCTGAGCAGACAGCACTAGGGCTCCGCTGCTGTGCCTGTATGAACACGACATGCAAAATCAAGTAAGTTTCCAGAAATTAGAGGTAAATTCACACAGAGAAATGAAGAAAGCTTCTATTTTTTTTCAGCCGCGTTCAGTAGAACCAATGAACTTTCAGATGGTGAAGTGATTTAAAAATGTATCTTATTGCAAATTTTAGAAGAAAGAATGCATTTGTATAGTGCTCTAAAGAATTGTAGAAGAGGACTGTCCTTTTTTCATCAAACAAAAAAAGGCAAAGCATAGATTTCTCTGTTTCTATCAACAATCCTGAGGTGAAACAACAAAAGCAGGATGCACACTTAGACCACGGTCTCTCCTTCCTTTGCAGCAGACATAAAACCTCCAGTGAGGCAGCTGGAAAGTATGATGGAATAACTGGTTAAACAATGGCCAAATAAACTGGGAGCTGACTTCATTCATTTCCTCTGACAAATCCCACATATTTCACACACACAACACCTACTAAACAAGAAAACCTCCACAAAATCAACTGCATTTTTAACAATAGATTCATAGGCTTTATTGGCATTCACTAATACTAGGAGAACTCATTTTCTCCTCAGGCCACTTCTCTTCAGAAAATCAATCTAATTAAGAAAAGGAACGGTATTCCTAGAAAAGGATGCTCACTTCCGTAGTGAGTTGTTAGTAACAGGGGTGTGGGTCCGCAATCAGAGGTCATTCTAGCCTGGCACTGATCTTATCTGTGACCCTTCAAATCTCACAGTGGTCTCACAGCCAGGAAGAACGTGTGGGATACAGGAATGCCCTTTTTTTGCGTGAGCAGGCCCATTTTGAAGTGGACACACCATGTAAACAAACACACAAACACACACCCTGCAGCACTTCCTCTCAGTTTCCGTTGATCACATGAGTAATGGGGAAATAATGCTTTCCACACAAAATGGCTGAGAAAAGGATGAAAAGCTACAAGGATGAAACAAAATCTGTCATGACTTGATCAAAGCAAAGATTTATGAATGTGTGTGTGTGTGCTAGTGTGAACAAAACATCTGTCTAATGAAGTATGTACGATTGGAAAAAAAAATCTGGAAAAAATCTAGAAAATAAAAATACCTAAATAAACAATCTGTTCAAATTCCCCTCTGTCCACTTCCACTCATTCAAGTAAAATTAAATTAAGACACCCCATGAATGTTTTTTTACCCATTCTTGTATGCTTGTGTATTAAACCTTAATACCAACACTGAGAAGTAAAAACGAAACAATTGAAAATTAAGAAAAGACTCTTTAGCATCTTCTGTTAATGGGCTCGACAAAAATGCATAAACCTCACTGAGGAAAAAGATGGAATACTCCAGCCTCTAATACTGCTAATACACCTTTCAAATGACTGCAGGAAGACATTTTTGTAGCCATTTGTCCATGTCTGACATTCTGAAAGCAGCCTCAAACCATGACACTGCCACCTCCATGTTTCAGTTAGCTTGCCATTCTTTGTAATACTGTCCTTTGTTAAAACCAAAAGTGTCCTCTATTATGGCATCTACATTAATAACACTTTGTGTCATCTGTCCAGAAATGCTACCAGGAATCCTGAGTTTGGTCAACATTCACTCTGATAGACTTCATTTTAGCCTTGGTGTTTCTCCTTTGCTGCGTTCCTACTGAACGCAATTCACACCTCAAATTCATGATATACGCTCTTTAGATGCACGTTAAACCTTCTTGCTGAATGTTTGTCCAAAGTTGGGCTCAACAAACACAGACACGTGTGGTGAGAGCTACCACCTCGAGTTTTTAGCTTCATTGATACATGGAAGCATTGACTGTATATTTCATTTAAAATGCATGAAAGACATGGCGTTGAGAGATCAGGGTTTTTTTTATTTTAAAGAGCTCTTCATGGGTTCATGAGATCATTCAGAGACTCTCCCTGTACGGTGAGCTTCACTATCTACTGCAGGAGCTGCATCTGAATGATGGTGCTTTCAGCGATACTTCTGTCCCTCTGTGTCCCTTTGCTGTCCCGGATTAGTTCAAGGAGAGAAAAAATAAAAATAAAATTAGAGGATCTTTTTATTATTGTCTTCATACAAATAGGAAAAATATCATAAAGTTCAGGAGAATGATCTGATTTGTATCCTGTTGTTTTTTGACTCCACCCACTGATTACGTCACAATACGTCACACGCCTAAGCTGAGTCGCTGATTGGCTGATGTGACACGTCTACTTTACCAAAGTTCAGATGTTCTAAGTCGTGATGCGCTGCAGCGCTCAAATTGCACCACAGGACCTCTGATTGCATCTGTATAATGGTCTAACATTAATACTGGATGCCCGTGACACATGAATCACATTTTGTGTGAGCGCAGCCTAACTGTTTTCCTTCCTTCCTTCCTTCCTTCCTTCCTTCCGTCCTTCCCTCCTTCCTCCCTTCCTCCCTTCCTTCCTTCCATCCTTCCATCCTTCCATCCATCCATTCATCCTCTGTTTTTAATGTTATTTATTTATTGTCAAGAGTAAAAGTACTGAGCCAGAGTCGTAATTGATTAATGTTTTGGGGCTGAAATCAAAGATGAAAGAGCGAGCTTCATGGTCTCCGTGAGAGCACCTGGCAGCTGGGAAAGCTTCAGAGTCATAACCACCTATTTGATGTTCCTGAAAACATGGCTGTTGGTCTGTCATTACCGTCACCAATTAGAGAGAATGTGATGCAGCTTTGAGTTTGTTCAAATAAACACCTTGTGCTGTTTAAAACAGGGGGGAAGGGGGAAATTCTACTGACAGAAAGTTCAGTACATTCAAGTGAAACAATGTAATTCACCTTAGAGAGGCTATCTAACACCAAAAATATTTTTGAAAACACTTTTTTCATTGAAGCTTCTTTTACAATAGATATTATCATACATATGTATTGTGTGAATCATTTTGCTCTTTCATTTCAGAGAATTTTTTGAAAGTCTCAAAACATGAACATTAAAGCAGATGACTGTTTGGAACCTACAGCAAACATACCAAGAGAAAAATGTTAAAACAAATGTACATGTGAACAGTTAGAACTGCTCATAGTCCAACACAAGGAACATCACCTGTAAAAAAAAAAAAAAAAAAAAAAACATAGTGTAGCAGTGACACTTCTTAACCTCCAAAAGAGCAGAAGACCAAACGGATCAGAATCACAAGATCACCAGGTAGTCCAAGAACTTCTCATGTTTTCACAGAACTGTCAATATAATATAGTTTTACTTTGGCCTAAAAGTAGTAGTTTTACAACCTCTGCACCTTTTAGTAACACTGCCAAGATTCAGAAATGTAGAAAGAGTTTCCTGCTACCCATTTTATTAAAGGGCAGTATGCCTTCACATGAAGATTTAAAGCAGATGAGATCCCTCAAGTTACATTACAGGCATTGATCGTCTTTTTTAATGAACATTGCATCCTGGGTAGAGCTGTTAATCGGTTAAAAAATCAGATAAATCACACTTTTAGATTGTGATTAATCACAATTACTCACAATGTTTTACTAGGTAAATTTTTATACAACAATATACAGCTTTTGAACAAAAGAAAAAAAACAGAGAACATTTTTTCTTTTATTTGTATTGTTTGAAATGTTTTAATTTGTAAAGTGTTCACTCAGATATCCCAGAAATGTAGTTTGTGTGCACAGAACACATCAACAGTAAGATAAGCAGAACCCTTGAAACTTTAATGTCTGCAGTATTTTTCCAACAAGAATAAGGTACTAAAAATCAATTGAATATTTCTTTCTTTTGTAAGTGACCATGTGATAAGTGGGGTAATGCTCGACAAAGTGTTTAATTTCAGAAACTGACGCACGCAGTGGAAGCCGGAACTGTCTGACGCAAAGCAGAAATGGTCACCTCTGATGTGTAATTAGCCAGCATTAATAAGTAAGAACAGGTACATTTTTTAAAATTAATTGCGTACATTAACATTGACAGCCCTAATGGAACCTGCTTTACTCAGGTCAGAGGGATGTGTTACAGTGTTTTCACAAACCCACGTCATACAACACCTCTTTATCTTTTTTGAGATATTTAAAGTGATAAAACTAATGCCCACCTGCTCTATTTGAATGTGAAATTCTTGTGTGTTTTTTTTTAAGCCCAGAATTTGGTAAACCCTGCGTCTATCAAGTATGTGGCATATATGTCAACTAACTCGCATATTTACACAGACCTTGTGATACTTTTGAGGGGCCATGAAAAGGTAACACAGTGACTTTTAGAGGCCCAAAAATGATTGATTCCATGGAACACTGTAGAAAGGCAGAGTGCAAGAGTTGCCCTCAACTTTACCACTCGTCATTGGGACTCCTTGCACTTCAAAAATGGCATCTGTAGAACACTTTTAAGGGAGATCATGCTTCTGTTTCCTACATGTGAAAACAAAGGCTGAATCTTGCTGGTTGTCTAACTCTGCACATGAATCCACAGAGACCATCTCATTATCACTTTTCTTTTCACATGTTTCAATATTGTCTGTTTTTTTTTTAAAGCTCCTGATATAATTAGCTGTTACAACAGACAATCCTATTCAAGTGTAGTATGGGAGCCTTTGGACTTCCAGTACATCTCAAGTATTTTGCTCTCCAACACATTGCATTTGCAGCATGCTTTGATTTGCAGTTCTAAAAACCTGTAGAGCTAATTACAATCTACAGTCAGAAAGAGACTGCACAACTTTTACTTGTATGGGAAGTGTGCAAGGAAAAAACGTATGTGCAAGCAGAAAACTTTGAGACAAAATGCTACGTTCACACCAAACGTGATCCGTGCATCAGGGTTTCAATGCTAAGTCAATGTACAGATGCGATCAGAGGTCCTGTGCTGTCTTTTTAGAGTCACAGCACATCCAGAGCTCAAATATCTGCAATTTGGGGTAAAATCTGCACTGCGTCAGCCAATCAGAGATTCTGCCTCTTGACGTCATGATCAGTAGGTGAAGTCTACCCAGAGGAGATCATTTTCCTCCTGAATCTTTGATACAGTATTTATTTATCTATATAAAGACAATGCTAAAAATATTGTATAATTGGATTGTTATTTTTATTTATCCCTCCTTGGAGCAATGCAGAACTGCAAGTCCTCAAACTGGGTCACCATGAGACAGAGGTATTGCTGAAAACAGCTTTTATTCAGATCCTGCAGTAGATGGTGAAGCTCACTGTACCAGGAGAGTCTCTAAATGATCTTATGAACGCAGACATGCTGCAGACATGCTGCAGACATGCTGCAGACATGCTGCAGACATGCTGCAGACATGCTGCAGACATGCTGCAGACATGCTGCAGACATGCTGCAGACATGCTGCAGACATGCTGCAGACATGCATGCTGATGCTTCTGTAGAACTCTCTAAAACAAATAAACCTGATCTCTCAACGTTATCAGTGTCTTTCATTCATTGTAAATGACATATCCAGTAAATGCTTCCATGTTGCGATGCAGCACACAACTTTGTACAGTAGCTCCTCCCACATGTGTCAGGAGCGTCAAGTTGATGAACCCATTTTTGGACAAGCGTCCATGATTGAATTTAGATAGAGGCCTCATGTGAATTGCGTTGGGTGTGAATGCAGCATTAGACTGATTTATGAAGACATATTGTTAGGAATATTGTACAAAAAGTTATGCCATGTTCTACTTTCAGCTCCTTGCCTGCACGAACACCCTTGTGTTTGTTCTTTGCTGTTCAAGGATGTTTCCTCTTCTATCTAAGTAATGCAAGATTGCTTCACCCCCATGATTATAATTATCTTTTGGAACATTGTGTATTTGCCTTTGCAATCTGGTGAAACTAGGTCATGCTTAACTAATAAAAAGCAATGAGTGACAGAGACTCTTCAGAGTGTTTGGAGAATCTTGTAATTAAGGTCTCTGTCACTCTCCCTGCAGGTAAAACCATACTCAACTCTCTCTCGTGTTTCTTTGCAGATTTACTAATGTTTGGGTTTTGAACCTAACATTAACTTGGTCCTTCGAGCCGGATCCCAACATACCTGAAGTACTCCAGCGGGTGGGAGAGAACCAGGAAAAGTCCGCGGCCGTGGCATCGTATACCCTTTCCGGGCCTGGGTGTACTCTCCACCGGCTGGAGGGCTGACGGTTGACGGGAATCCCAGAACACCGGGAGTGTGAGTACCTTTTTGTTTAAAAAGGCGTGTGTGTGTTGTTTACACATAAAATAGAGAAAAGCGCTAAAAAATAGATAAGAAAAAATAGAGAAAGCGCTAAAAAAAAAAAAAAAAAAAAAAAAAAAAAAAAAAAAAAAAAAAAAATAGAGAAGAAAAAATAGAGAAAGCGCTGTAAAATAGAAAATAGAAAAACCCTGAGGATTCTAGACCCTATCAGGTACACTAAGTTTTAACAGTTAAATTCCGTGGAGGGCGGCCTCCTCTAGTTGAAACAAACTAAGTTAAAGTCGCAAAGGATGGCGGAGTCCTCTGGTAAATGTAGTGTATAAAGAATAAAGAAGTAAAAGAAAAGAGACGTCTATAAAAGTGTGTGAGAGTGAGTGATTGTGAGTGTGCGAGGAAGTGTGATCACCACTAGGTAATCATACTTCATACCAAAGCCAACAATAGTGAGCAATAAGTTTCTGTGGAAGGTTGTATCCAAGGAGACACCGCCCGTCAGGGTAGAAGCTTGTGTCTCACCACAGAGATAACTTCATTATTGCATTGTTGGTCACTTGATACTCAGTGTTAGGCCACCCTAGGTGCAAACCCCCACTGATTCTAAATCTAGTTCAAAATGGGTAAAAGTCAGAGTAAAGCCAAGACACAGTTGGTGAATGAATTGTCCAGTAAAGACTGGAAAGTCATTCAAAGGGAGGATCATACAGCAATAGAGCCACTGCCTTACTGGGTAAAACAATATAAATTTAGTGGACAACTAAAAACAACAGAAATAAACCTTTTGATGGAGCATAAAACTTATAAAGTAATAATAACCGAGCTCGGATAAATAGTAGAAAATTAAAACCGTAAAGTATTTAAAGATAAATAAATAAATAAAGTAAAAATAGAAGTAATGATTTAAAGAGAAAAGAACAACATCAGAAACGACATAAAGTTTAACCTAAAATAAATGAAACAAAGAACAAAGGCTGCATTAGAAGCAGAGGTTGTAAAACTCATGTCTGCACACTCCTGCTGGGAGCGTGCGGACAGTGGAAGTGTCCACCGGACACGCGCGCATGCGTGCACACACACACACACACATTCCAGAGCACATGCATACTACTGATAAGAGAAGAACAGGAGGAATAGATTTGCCACCGTTTGGTGTGCGTGCACTTAAACAAGAAAGAGGAAAAAGTAATCGAGGAATTAGAAATGTACCCAGTACCAATAATGAATCTGCAACAACTATTTTATGAAGAAAAAGTTAGACCCGTAATAAATTTAAACATAAATGGGCAAAACTATGAATTTGTGTGCGACACAGGAGCATGTAAAACAACAATGAATGTCATGCCTCCAGGTGCACAATTAAGTGAAAACACTTCAACAGTCAGATCAGCACAAGGTGCACTGCAGAAAGTGCATGAGACAAAACCTGTATGGATTACTGACCCAGAAGGAATATCTGCAAGAATGCCCATGTTGTTTCTGCCAGAATGCCCAGTAAAACTTACTAGGCCAGGATGGTCTTCACGAACTAAAATTAGCCATAGTTCCGGGAATGAATGGATTAATGGTACATCGTCTGTGCACACCAGAAAAAGAAACAATGGTAATGAGGGGACGAGGTTCCCCACACTATTATTATACCTTAGATGTGCCAAACTACCCCCAACTAAAACAGGCGACTTCTTATTAAACAAAGCACTAGAACTACTGCCAAAAGCCGAGAACTTTATGAATCCACATGATTTACACATAACCATGTGGTATACAGACCGAGAAGATGCAAATTATTTCAAAAGACTAACCCGACTGACACCCACTCGTGTCACCCTAACAGATCCATACATGGATGACACCTCAGCTGCAGTAGCCGCTAGAATACCAGAAGAACTGAAACTTATGGGGAGGGTGTTTGTGCCACCACATGTGTCCTTATGCAAAGGCAACCAAGAAAAATGGCGAGACTTAGGCTCTCTAGTGCACAAAAGGGAAGTGTGCAAGAGACTGGCAACCTATTACAAATCAGATGATGTACAGCCCATCTACAGGGTTAAAAAAGATGTATGTGGGACTAACAGTAAATGTCACAGCTGGAGTCCACCTTGATGAAGGATCACCATGATATCTTTTGCTCACTGAAGCTGAGGAAAAGCTCCTACCTGATATCCCACAACACCTATGGTCAAAAGGGTCATCTGATGTTGGCCTCATAAAAAATGCTACGCCCGTTGTAATACGTCCTAAAACCGAATATAGGCCTCGTATTAGGCAATACCCCTTAAAACCGGACGCTATTAACGGCATAAAACCTGTCATTACTGACCTTAAAAAGGCTGGTGTCATAGTTGAATGCCCTGACTCACCTGTAAATACTCCTATCTTCCCAGTAAAGAAGGCACCTCCTTCGGTTGGATGGAGGATGGTACAAGATCTTATAGCTGTAAATAATGCTGTCATACAAAGAGCTCCTTGTGTAGCTGACCCTTACACCTTTTTAAATAGCATGGACCCAGAGGCTAAATATTTTACTGTTGTTGACATTAGTAATGCCTTCTTCTCAGTCCCAGTACATCCAGACAGTCAGTACTGGTTTGCATTTACCTATGAAGGAAAGAAGTATACCTTCACAAGACTCCCCCAAGGTTATTGTGAGTCACCTACCATATATTCTCAAGCCTTAAATGCTAGTTTAGAGCCCTTCGAGCCTCCACAGGGAAGCCAAATACTAACATATGTTGATGACATCCTGATAACCTCCAAAACAAAAGAGCAGTGTTTAACAGACTCAATAGCACTGCTTAAACATTTAGCCAACGAAGGCCACAAAGTGAATAAATCAAAACTGCAATTCTGTAAAGAAAAAGTAAAATATTTGGGTCATCAGTTAAGTGCAGAAGGTAGAACTGTAATGGAGGACAGAAAAGCTGCCATCTTACAGGCACCAAAACCGCAGACTAAAAAACAACTAATGTCATTTCTTGGTTTAACTAACTACTGCAGAAATTGGGTTCCCAATTATGCAGAAATAACTGCTCCACTTCAAGCACTAATGTACGACCAACCCCTTAGAATGTGTGACTTCTTACAGTGGACTGACGCTTCTGAAAAAGCGTTATGTGATTTAAAACGGGCATTGGTCAGCACTTCCACCTTAGCTCTACCAGATTACCGTAAACCATTCATTCAAATGTCAGATTGTAAAGGTCACTTCATGACCTCTTTATTAGCTCAAAAAAGTGGGGACAAACTTAAACCGGTAGCTTACTACTCAACAAAATTAGATGCAGTAGCATGCGCTCTGCCCCACTGTGTCAGAGCTGTGGATGCAGCTGCTCAAGCTGTAACCGCAAGCGCTGATGTTATGTCTTTTCCACCCACTGATACTAAAGGTATCACATGCTGTTTCTGCCCTGCTCTTACAAACAAAAATGACTTTCCTATCACCAGCAAGGCACTTATCGTGCATGTCAATATTGTTATCTCAACCTCACATAACGATAGAAAGATGCACTATTTTAAATCCAGCCACATTAATTCCTACAGAGGAGGAAGGCAGCCCACACGACTGCCAAGCATTAGCGGAAATACAAGTTCATCACCTTAACCACCAGGACACTCAAGTGATAGATAATGAAATCTTAAAAGACATGCAACAGCAATCACCCATTCAAGAACAACAACTATGGAAAAACAAAGGAGCACAGCTCAAAAACGACATTTATGTATGACCAGAAAACAAACCAATCCTACCAAAGAATTTGTACCGATGGGCAGCTATATTGAGTCATGGTAAAACACATGTCTCAACAGGAGGGATGGTAGGAATGGTAAACAAAATATACACAACCTATGGATTTAATACTTATTCAAAAAATTTTTGTAGAGCATGTCTAATCTGCGCTAAACATAATGCTCAAGGAAACTTAAGGCCACAAAGAGGCTGGTTTCCTGCCCCCCAATACCCATTTCAACATATACATATGGACTTTATAGAATTAAACCAAAGTGAAGGAAAAAGATTCTGCTTAGTAATAATAGATGCATTTTCTAAATGGGTAGAAATACTCCCCACAAAACATCCAGATGCCTTGACAGTAGCCAAAGCCTTGTGCAAAGACATCATTCCAAGATATGGAATACCAGAAAAAATATATAGTGATAATGGAACACACTTCGTAAATCAGGTTATCACTAAAATAGGTCAAGCCTTCCAGATAGATCTCAAACGTCACTGTGCATATCACCCTCAAAGTGCAGGATTAGTTGAAAGAATGAATGGTACAATAAAAAACAGATTAAGAAAATGTATGGAGGAAACTGGAAGGAGCTGGCCTCGATGCGTTGAATTGGTTCAAATGTACATTAACATTACCAGTTCTGAAGGATTAACTCCTTATGAGACCCTGTTTGGAAGACCTTACAGGCTTCCTTACTTTAACAATAAATGGGAAACTGCTGAAGAACAAAACCTAGCTGACCACATGAGACGAATGCTCCAAAAACAAAGTGAACACATAAATAACCAAGAGCACGTATCCTCTGTGTCTCCACAGGAGGGATCCCTAGTTGAACCAGGAGATTGGATCCTGATAAAATCAATTAAAAAGAAGCACTGGCACTCCCCTAAGTGGGAAGGGCCATACCAAGTGATGCTTACAACAGGCACCGCAGCAAAAATAGCAGAACGAACCACCTGGATACACCTAAGCCACTGCAAAAGGATTATAAAACAAACCTAGTTAGCTTTTCCCCGTGTAGGCTAGGAGTTTTTCAACAGGCACTAACAAGGAAAGGCCAACTACAAAGGGATTAACAACTCTAGGTTGTTTTTGTCTCAAACCTGGTGAAGATTGTCTCCCCCTTGTGTCAGTGCATAGGAAAAACTCACCCTAAAATGAAGACGATTATACTCCTTTTGACAGCCCTCTGGCAGATGCCAGAAGTGACACTTAGAGGAATAGCTCCCTCTAATATTTGGTACTTCAACTCCCCGCTGCTAAAAGGGACACAGTTTATCCCCTCACCAAAGCAGAGACTAAGAAGCCATTGTTTTCCTCTAAAGTAGCTGCAGCCAATTTCACCTGCATAAATCGGACAGGAAGCAGCTCCAGGCTAGGAAATCTTTCTGCTGTCAGTTGTGCTTATTTCTTACAGGTTGATCTGCACTTCATGCCACAGTCCAGGAGCGACATCTGGTGGTGGTGCGGTGACAACCGCCTGTTTGACCGGCTGCCGTATAACACCACAGGCCTGTGCGCTTCTGTCTCTCTCATTCTTCCAACTTTAATCTTCCCTCTCACAGCAGACCAGCTCCTAGCCAACTTTCGGAGTGTCCTACCTTACCACTGGCGACTAAAACGCTCTGGGAGGCAGAAACGCTCTATGCAAACATCTATGACGGGGTGGAGCAAAGAGGATCCCACCTATATAGATGGCATCGGGGTACCGCGAGGAGTCCCTGATGAATACAAACTGGCAAACCAGATTGCAGCTGGATGGGAGTCTTTCATCTGCTGGTGGTGTACTACAAACAAAAATGTTGACAGAATAAATTATATTCATTACAATGTTCAGCGCCTAGGAAACATGACTGCTGATGGATTTTCTGCTATACATGAACAACTGTCTGCAACCTCACTGATGGCTTTTCAGAACCGCATTGCTGTGGACATGCTGTTGGCCGAAAAAGGAGGAGTCTGTGCGATGTTTGGAGAACAGTGTTGCACCTTCATACCTAACAACACTGCACCGGATGGTAAACTAACTAAGGCCCTGGAGGGCCTCCGCTCTCTTAACAGCAAAATGAAAGATCACTCTGGAGTGGACACTTCTTTCTGGAACGGGTTTGGAGATATGTTCGGACAATATCGTGACTTGGTTCTGTCTGCCATGATGTCTCTGGCTCTCTTTGCAGCTCTCCTCACCATCTGCGGATGCTGTTGTATCCCCTGCATAAGATCTCTGGTGGAGAAGTTGATTCACAGGGCTGTCGACCCTGTGCAAACCAATGTCAAGGAAATGTATGCTCTGCTCTCCCCCGAACAAAACCCTGATGATGACGACGATTCTGGCGAGGATGAAGGATCGCTGATCCTTGATCAGCTCTTCACCCCAGAAACTCAACTTTAATGTACCTCTGAGTGTACCCTTTTCTACAATGCTTGTGACGCTGTATTTGAAAATCGTGAGAAGTGAATTCAGTTGATATTCTTATTGAGAAATGGCATAAACAGGAGGGAAATGTTAGGAATATTGTACAAAAAGTTATGCCATGTTCTACTTTCAGCTCCTTGCCTGCACGAACACCCTTGTGTTTGTTCTTTGCTGTTCAAGGATGTTTCCTCTTCTATCTAAGTAATGCAAGATTGCTTCACCCCCATGATTATAATTATCTTTTGGAACATTGTGTATTTGCCTTTGCAATCTGGTGAAACTAGGTCATGCTTAACTAATAAAAAGCAATGAGTGACAGAGACTCTTCAGAGTGTTTGGAGAATCTTGTAATTAAGGTCTCTGTCACTCTCCCTGCAGGTAAAACCATACTCAACTCTCTCTCGTGTTTCTTTGCAGATTTACTAATGTTTGGGTTTTGAACCTAACACATATGTAGTCATATAAAAAAACAGAACCAACCTCACTCAGTCTGCAGCATTCCTCCATGTATTCCTGAAGGCTGTCACTGGTGTTACGCCTCGTCATAGAGAATGGTTCTTTTTCTGAGCTTCTCCTGTTATCATGCAGTCCCACTGAAGGTTCTTGAACCAATTTGATGTCTGCAGAGCAGCCCGTGTCAGTCAAAGCTCTGGTCTCTTCAGTTTCAAAAAATACTTCAGGGATTGTCCCTGAAGTCGTGTTCCTCTCCTCGTTCCTACTTATTTGCAGTTCTGTTACCTCAGATGGAGGGCCGTGTTCATCTCTGTATATTAGCATGTTGCTTTGAGCATCCTCTCTTGTATTCAGGTTGTTATCCACACACTGCTTTATCTCAGAGCTTTGCACATTTATGATGATTGTGTTGGGCAGAGAGGCATGATCAGAGTTTAAGTTGCAGGAATCACCAGAAGGCTCTCGACTGTGCACCACAAAACTCTTCTCTGAGCCTGTTGGGGTCGATGGTGAATTGGCTCCACTGTTGAGCTCCACTCCGGAATCCTCTGATTCAAACTTATACAACCTGGGAAGCTCTGAATTTGAAAAAATAGCTGACAGGTAGTCTGAGTTGGACTTCAGGTCAGAGTTCACCTCAGAGACTTTGATAGTGTCTAGGGTGTGCTGATAGGAACCTGACACCATGGAGATGGTGGAAACAGAGTCGTCAGTCTTTAGGGGCCTTTCATTGAAGTTGTTGAAGAGCTTCATTTTGGTCAGGACCACATCACTTCCAGTCACTGCGTCCCCCTCTCCTTTGCCTGAAAGACAGACCATTATGATATTAATCACTTTGTTTTTTTATTATAACAATTGTCCTATCTGATGTTTGCAGCCCATTTTTAAACAGCATTCAGTAACTGCAAATACATTAAATACAATTTCATTCAGTCTTTATGGGAAGTTGACAGCTTTTATTGTTTACCAATAGAAAACTGCCCAATAATAAAACCTCTAGTCACGTCTTCAGCGTCAAAGTTTCAAACATATGTTTGTCATGTTGTCAGTTCGAATTGATGGGAACACAGTTGGATCACAGGTGACCTTTGTCTAAAACTAAAGCATTGTAAGAGTTTAGCAAGCTCCACTGAGTATTTCCCATGTGTGTTTCAAACACATTTTGCTATTAAATCAAAAATCTATTTGATCAAGTTAAAATCAAAGCTGGATGAAAAGAGGAAGAAATACCGGTAGTTGTTGAGATTCAAAGGGAGGAACTGCAAAACAAGTGCAGACAGTCTGTTAATTAAAGTTCCACTCTGATCATCTGTTTGATCTTTTCAGAACGTCCAAGTGGTCTTTTGATTATGATTATGACATTTTTAGCCAAAAATAAAAGAAAACTGTCATTTTCTAGAACATAGTTTCTGCAGAGCAATAGTAGCTTCTACGTGACACGTCTACAAGCTTTCCCGAACTGTGTTTTTTCAAAGCAATTTGAATAAAGAAGTTTTCAGAAATACAATTTTCTGATTATTTTCCTTATATATCCTCCATCATGACAATAGTGCCCCAAGAACATGTTAAAATAACAACAAAAATGTCATTTTCATTGGAGTGAGTCTTTAAAACTGAAATGGTGAAAGCTCCGTGTAGCAATCAGGCTACAAACATTAGCTGCTAGCTCATTTCACACGTGAACGAGGGGGCGAGTTTAGGGAACACATTTTGGCCACGCGATGAGCAGCGAATTCTCTGCGCAGTGAGAAAGGGGAAGGCCAAGCGAATTGGCCGCGCCAATGGCGTTTGTTGTGAATGCACCTTTAGTTATGTGCGCCTGTATGGGAGGGTTGACCTGTACAGGTGATGAAAGTTTTTGGTTGTCTGGAGGGTTGTACAGAGGAGCAGCTACATCTTAAGGTGAGCGCAGGTGTATCTTTCCGTTCTTTTGATCCTCGTGCGGCTACCTTAAGGGACGTCATTAAATGGGAAGTCCTATTGTCATGCGTGTGGTAAGTGTATCGTGAAGGATTTGTAAGGCTAATAATGTAAATTGCACTAACTAATGATGCAACGTGCCCTTACACCACACTAGTCTTCATAAGGTGTGCAGACTGTCTCCTTACTGACCAGGTGCAATGCAAATGCTGCACATATGGAGTGAGCAGGACACAAACTACACTTACAGTTAGAAATAAGGAAATCACAGTCAGATTGAGCACAAGGAGCACACACATTACACATAAACAGCAGAAATGGGCTCCTTGCGCAGAAATCTGAACCTCACCGCATCCTGTCTTTCCCTTAAGCCTCCAGTGATTAAATGTTCTACACCCTTTGTAAGAATTTTTGATATAGTTGAAAAGAGAGAGATCTTAAAATACCTGAGCTTCAGCCATAATTCACTGAAGCATGCAGATGTGAAAGTATCCTTTGCCTGAGAGATTTCCAACACCTCTTTCCAGTGGACAGTTGATGTTGAAATGACCTCAAATCAACATCAAATTGAGGTAAAAAAAAAAGTTTAATGTGCAAATCAAACTGACATCCAAACTTTCATACAAATTTGACATCATGATGTTTAGCTCTTTTTGATGTCATGGGAATTTTAAATTTGGACCAATAAATTAATTTTAAAAAATAACATATTTCATGTATTTCGCACACTACAACAAAGGTATGAAAGCAGAAGCTAAAATAACGTTATCCACTAATTGGATCAAATATCGACTCAATTTTGACGTCAAGCTGACATCAAGGCGCCCGCTGGGTTTGATTACATAACGGCTGAAGCTCAGCTGTGATTCATTTAAAGGGCATTAAGGAAGAAAATGAACGGCTGTAGAAACACAGGTATTTAGCCTCTACACACTTTGCCAACATCAGAGCAAACATTTGACTGGAGGGAAGTCTCAGGCCTCACCCAACATAAGCACATAAATGGACTGGATATTTGAATGAAGTCTAGCAAGTCATTATATAGCCATGAATTTATTCACTGGCATACCAAACGAGTCAGACAGTTCAGTTGTTGTTGCTCAGAGCCTACAAGACTGTCAAGCTTTGATCTTAAGCCTCATTTATAATCATTACAAGGAGCAGTCTTATGTGTCCTTCTGCCTTTTGCACTACAGGTAACTTGATATGACCTGATATGAAAGGAATGACATTCTTTCTCCCTTCTCATGACCGGGTTTGAAAGAGCAAAGGGAAACAAATATTTGCTCAAATCTTTGGCCTCTCACAACACAGAGTGAAAGACCAAAGAGCAAACCGTCTTTGCATTTTTGAAAACTGTTGCGAAAGGTCACATGTTCATATTTTCAATTCATTCTAATATGACTTAACTGAATCTAAATACTAAGAATGAGCGCAAAGGTGGAAGTAGAAGGGAATTCAACTGTTTCGAAAGGACTCCTATCATCTACTTCCCACTCATCTTACAGCTGTTATCCTGACTTTGGAGACATGTGTTATTTTTGTTGTTTTTCTTTTTCAGTCACTAAGAATTAAAACAAAACCAACAAAATGTATTGCTTTTATAACACAAGAAAACTCAAAATTTCATAAATATTCCATGTAATGCATCTCTTCTGATATCATTAGTATCCTATCTCTCAATTTGTGAAGAAAAAAACTGTCTCATAAGAAACTAAATTTAAATTTTAAATCATTTGCATTAGTTAGGATGTTAACAGTTCAGTATCTTCTTTTTGCCAGTTCAATTTTTATTTTCATTTTAAAAGAGTTATGGTCAAAATGTTCCTTTCTAGATCTTATATTTTTATAAAATCCAAATTTACTGCTCAAATTTTGTAAAATTGAATGGAAAAAGACCAAAGAGAAATGAGAAAAGAAGTCAATCATCAGAAACTTAAGCCAGAATCAAAGCAGCCCTGTTGTACTTCACTGGTCACCAACAACAATCCTGAACAAACAAGACAACATGCTTTGTTGAGCAAAGACACTCAACTGTCCCACTAAAAATGGGAGGGAGGGGGAAAGAAACTGCAGAAGTCTCATCAAATCCAGTGCAAACCCCGAAAAAACTCATCAATCTGCTTGACACAGACTAGACAAGTTGTGTTACTCAACTTCTCCATCTTGAAATTAAACATGTTTAAAATGGCACAACTTTAGCAGGACCCAAAGAGTTTTCATTGAGAACATTACAGAGATCTAAAGAAGATATTTCTGGCCAACTTTAAGCCAAATCCCCAAACCACTATCAAATATGCCGTCAGCCCTTTTCCTCATTGCTGTTTTCCATTGGCCTGAACCCTGGAGTGAGTAAAAAGATCACAACAGAAGACAACTGAAGAACATCAGGGCCATCTGCCAACATGAAACATAGATCCATCAGTAAACCGGCAAGTTACCAATAACAATGAAGATCTTGGTGCTATTTTTGCTGCCTCAGACAGGAGAGCAAGAGGGAAGCAGAGCAACTATCAAGACAGAACAAGCCTCTGCATTGTGTGTTCTCACTAAAAGAAATGGTCATTATCAGAAAACCTCCCCAATGACTGGACTCAGGGGTACCACAGAAGTATTCATCAGGTGTTGAGCACAGAACCAACAGACTGGGATCGATCACAGCGAGCAGGATCCAAGGAACAGGAGAAATGCCCCCAGAGACCACACACCACTCAACAACAGGACGCAAGCAGCCCTGTGGAGAAAACAACGAGGCCTTGCAAAGTCTGCAGAAAATATATGTGTCAAGTAAGTGCTAATATTCCCATGGTCAAGGTGAAAACGACACCCAAAAATGAAGCATTAAGCTGACAGCGAACAAAGACAAAGCGCTCTTCTTTAGTCTGCTTAACTCTGTCTGAAACTGAAAAACATTTTCCTGTGTTTTCCTCAAGCACAGAAAAACCGTGTAACCATTCACTGAAATCAAAAGTTAAAAAAAACTTTTTAGTTCACCTGCTAGACTTTTGTTTTTCTCTACAGGGATCATCCGTCACTATTACTAAGGTCTTAACACTGCTCCTGTTCAGTTTGGTAAGGCAAATGTGTGTTTACTCTCACTCTAAAGGTTTCCCGCAGCCATTTTAATGTCAGCAACCATGAAAACAATACTTACTGACAGACAAAAAGAGAGCAGATGCCATCATGCAGGAAAAAGTATATATAAATAAATATATAAATGTCTTTGATAGTCGACTTGTTGCCACCAATAAAACCAGAAACACCTCCAAAGATTCACAGAAAAATGTTAAAACAAATACTATCTTTTGTTTATGAAGAGCTTTATGTGAGATTAGCTTCCAAACCCAACAGTTTCTTCAGGAATCTCATTTTAACGGGGAACTTGTCTCTGCATTTCAACTGAACTGGTTTTTAAAATGGTGACAAGTTTGTTTTAAAAGATCCACAGCTGAACAAGAGTTAAGATATTAAATATTTCTGTAAAAATTTTTGTCAACCTGTAAACTTCAATTTATTGTAAATCTTTTTTGGTTTGCTTTAAAATAAAGCCTTACTGGATATTAACTTTAAAACTCACTCCAAGAAAAAACAACGTTCCAAAATCCAAATAGTATATTTATCTATTGTAGTACAAAGTTCCCATCCATCCATCCATCCATCCATTCATCCATCCATACATTTCATAAAGCTGTTTGGGGTAGCGGGGAATGCTGGAGCATTCCCCGCTTCGATTGGTAGAGTACACCCTGTAAAGTTTGCTGGTCCAACACAGGGATTGTTTTCTTTAGTATACAATATTTCCTTTTCTGAAAGGAAAAGAGACCATAGCATAATCGTCATCAATGAACAACTTATTGTTCAAATAAGTGAAAAGACTTGAATCAAGCCATGTTGTGTTAAAGATTTTGTGACTGTCTTTACTGATACTGACGCATGCAATGCATTAATCTAAGGAAAACTGTGGAACACAGGACAGGTTAAAAAGTCTCTGCAAAAACTGTATCCGTTGTGTCTCTTAAAAAGCTCCAAACTGTGATCAGTCTCCAGTCTGGTATGTCATTAGCATTGGGGAGCTGCTGTTGGTTTACACGTTGCTATGCAAATTTCTACAACCGTTTTCTGGCTCTCGCGTTGCAAGTTAAACCAGGTCAAACTTTGACCAATCAGAGACTCTGATTTGGTGGTGACATATGGATGGCGTCCCTTTTAATTCGAGGAAGTGCCAACCATTTGAAAACTGAGGAGAAATTCATAATTGTGGGTTTGTATCCGGTCAGAATTCTATGACACCAAGTCTTTAATGTATTGGAATAGAGCTGGGAAAGAAAAAGCCTGGAGCAACATTCACCAGAGTGGCACACAGTAATCTCCTCCATGCTTGTACAGTGTGAACACCATGGGCTAAATGCATGTTCAAGGATCCACTTTAACTGAGTTCTTGAATGCACGTCACGTGCCTGGGGTGTCCATAGCGTTAAGAGTTAAAGAGAACGGCGTGTAGACATGATGAGGCAGAATGCAGATGCTCGGTCGAGAAGAAAAACAATATGCTTCAGAGTCTTGAATCCATAAACCAAAATGATGTAAAGGAAATATAGTTTGCATATCACCCTATGTTTATTGTGTTCATGAATCTACTATTGAAGTTGTCAGAAATGTATTCTTCTTCTTAATTCCTATTATTAAGAAGACAGTCAAAAAGCAGCTTTCTTCCCAAAATAAAGAAAGAAACAAAAGCAGTAATTAACATGACCTGAGTAATACCTTGATAACATTTAAAACAACCTTTTCTTTTTGGAAAAGTTACTAACACCTAAACACTGACCTGAATTTGTTTAGAGTCTGTTGTGGTCAAACGCTTGAGTCCAGTCTCTAAAACTAGCTGCTGTTGTCATGGATGAATGCAGATGGAGTATTAGGGCCACAAAAAAAAAACAAAGGTAGTACTACGAGATTTAAAGTCCTAAATTTATGACTTTAAAACATGTAAATTACAAAGAAAAAAAGGCAAAAATGTAACTTATGACTTTTAAAGTCATCAATAAATGACTTATTCTCATAATTTAACAGCTACAACTTATTTTGTCATAAATGTAAATTTTTTAAAGTCGTAATTAAAAGAAGTTCTGTTTGTAAACTGGCCGTCTGTTGTACAGAGACAGATACGCACAGAAATGCAAATGAAAGACGGGTTTAAAAAAAAAAAAACAGTACTAGGACCTTGTACGAGAAAAAAGTGAGGTCTTGACTAAGGCAAGAACAAAACACAAAGCACGTGTGAACAATAACTCTGAACATGTGTGATGAAATAACACAGAGCAGAGACAAAAAAAAAAAAACAAAGTCTGTTCAAAACAACCTTTACACAGAACTAAAACACAAGCAAAGACAGCCAATGTGAAAAAATACAAACTTATTGACTCCTTAAAATATTAACAAAGTTGAAAACGCATTGCTATAAATGATAAAGTGTGTATTTGGGGTTTTAAGATTTTGGTTCTGCTTTACACTAAGTACTGCACAAAAGGAGTCCCATCGTTTTCACAGTATAAGTCACAGTTTTTGTATAGTTCGGCTGGGGATGTGAATTACTGTAAATGTGATTTTTTTTTAAAATAAATAGCAACAAAAGAGGGAACTGTAGGTATGTGTATCAAAATTTGCTATTAACAGCAACGCAGAAGAAAAAGCGGCGCTCTGTCTTACGCTGGACTTGGTGGAATTCTACCAAAGCGACACAGAGGATGAAAAATTCAATGGGTTTCGTAATTTAGAAAGTCCCACTCCGATCATCTTTTGAGTTATTTGCAAATTGTTAGCATTGGTCTTTTAAATATGATGATACAGTTTTTAGGCAAACTAAAAAAATCTGTTGTATTCTAGAACATAATTACTGCAGAGCACCAAGAGCTCATTAGAAATTCACCTCTTATTTTCTGTCACGACCGTTGATGCAGAGTAAGTCTTACTCACTTCCCATCATCCCGTTGTGTAGACTCTCTCCCTCTAGCTTACAGTCCCACACAACCCAAAAACCAGCATTACTGGAGCAACAAAAATAACAAGCAGTATCTGAACTAGCCATAGAGTTTTGATCCAGATGCCAGCGCTAAAACAAAGACCAACATGGATCTTTTTGTCTACAAATGGATGCATCAGAATGGAGCAGAGCAGGGATCTTAGGGCCAACAAGCTTTTGTCTTTTTTAAAGTATTTTTGTCTAGTCCTGATTCACAATACTTTTAATAAAGAAATGCCCAAAAATGCAATTTTGAGCTGAATTTCTTCTACTATATATTAAATCTCTTTCAAAAGTGCGACATGTATGATTTTTTTTTCTTTCTTTTTTTTTTTGGCTGTTATGACTAATGCCCCGGAACCACTAATAGTAGAAAAAATATGATCACCTTTTTTTTTGGGGAATTCTGATGTACCTCAGTGTTACTGTTGGATACTGCAGACTATTCGATGGATAACCACACGGATAACTGCACACCATCTATAGCATTAAATTCAGTTGAAGAACTGATGCTCAATTCTTCCTAATTCTTGTGTTTTTTTCTGGATAACAAACATCTCAACTTTTTTACCCATTTTTCAGAGCATGCCTATTCTTGAGAGCAACAGCAGACAATGGGAAGGCGGGGAGGTTGCCTTTAATTACATGCTGAACTCTTCAAGCCAACTCAACCTTATAATCTGACTTCTTGCCCCTGAGTCAGTCTGTGCCCCCCATCCACTGCTTACTGTTACCCTTCATTTAGTCTAGTCACCATAAACTGAACAGGTGTTACCCATATCTGCTTGTCATCACCCTCCACAAGCAACACAATTATGCTCTATCCTGTAATCAGCATTGGCTGACTCAGCCTATTTAGGGCCTCTGTGTCTGACTAAACCCAACAACATGTCATTACAGATGGTACGCCTCCCCCAGCTCATCTCAGATTCATCTTAAAGCTGGTTTTCTGCTTAAAACAACAAAAGCATCCCATTTCCTGTCGTGTTGATTTCACATTCCAGGCCACCCTTGTCTTATGTGAAGTCTTAGGGTTGCTAAAGGAAGGTAAGTATATTGGCCTGTCAGCTATTGCTGATGCCTAAGGCACAACTTCTGCAAAAAAAAACAAGCTGTAAGCTGCCCAGAGGCCAAAGATCACCTTCCCAACAAAAGGTTTACAGACATCAGAGGTATGTTGGAGTATTTAAGGAAAGCCAGGCAGAAATTGATATTTTTTTTCTCAAATTACTGATGACAGCATTAACCATTTCAATAGGTATGTGGTCCTAGTCGCAAGCTTGGCTGTGGTGTTGGCTCTCCAGAGGAAAGAACTGTCTTGTTGCATTGGCTTACTTCATTTAACATCAGTGTTAAAACAGAACAACCATGCACTTCTGCTGAGAGTCTTGTGAGACCCCTGCAAAAGTTTTCTTTTTTGTCATTTCTACAACTCTCAAAGCATGTAAACAGACTGAAGAAGTGGACTCATCGAACAAATGTAAGTGTTGCACTAAAGTCAAACGTGTTCCTTCAAGCGTCTGAGCTTTTATGAGTCTCACTGATTCACGGCTCTTTCAGCCTGAAGCATTCCAGTCTCAAGCTCATTCACTAGTGAGCGCACAGCGACGTGAGCAAGTTGGGATTCATCAAGAAAGAATGTGTAGAATGAAGAAAAAATGATGGGTTTGGTTCTGTAGCTTTGGTTCAAATTCCATCAAGACTGGGATCAGACCCAGATGTTTCAGAGGGTATGGTTTCAAAGAAAATGAGAATTCAGCCATTGTGCCAAAGGTCAAAGAGTCAGCTCAGAGGAAGAGCTTGTTGAAACATAAGGGCAAAGAAAACGAATGGAACAGTGACGATAGATGTGTATTCACTCTGAACTCAAACAAAATCACTCCATCTTCTCTAAATCATTTTTTGCATCATTGGTTGAGTAAACAATTTTATCAAAAAAATAAATATGTGAGAGGCTGTGCCTGATGAGATGTGCATTATTCCATATATTCCACCAAATGACTCAGGATTTCACAATATTAATGACAACTAGAATTGCAATTCCTGGGAGAAATTGCGTCTGTTTGCTGAAAGCAAATACCGTTATGAAACATGTCAAAGCTGGAAGTGTTAAAGACCTTCCGTATGACCAGCATGTAAAAAGTACAGCCAGACGTCTTACAGCCTTGATACATTTCTCTAAACTATTTGCTTACAAAATTTCATGGCATTGGGCTTCGTACTTTTCAAGATATGGGTCTTGAACAGTGTGTTCTATTCATTTCCTATGGCAAAACATTTGTCTTTAAAAATTCATATAAAATCAATCATAACACTGAATGGTACGAAATTGTATACCAATGATCTCACCATGGACCTTTACAAACTACAAGTGGTTGCATGTTGATATCTGCATTGGTTTAGGAGATTAAAGGGCTTATCCCGTATGTGAAATTCCCCTCTAAGTCACCACTGGGTGGCGTAAGAGAGCTCGTTTTTTATATGTGTTACAGGACCCTAAAGACATCCCAAGTACAAAATCTGAGCATGTTACCTAATGCAGCTTTGGAGATATTGCACTAAACGCCGTGTTAGCTTCTGCAGCGCCACCTATTGGACAATCGCTACAAAACTTTATGCAACAACTAAGCACACTCTAAGGATGCTACACAACAATTTTGGTGAAGATTGGTTTACTATAAAGGACTTGAAGCATTGTAAAGTTCACGACCACAGCTACTAACTTACATCGCGAACTGTACGAAAACGGTACATCACTGCGCAAAATGAGTGGCACCATTAGATTCGGGGTACTCCAAATAGGGTAAGTACCGAGTTTTGTCAACTTTGACGAAAGTATGTTGAATAGGGAGCCAAAAACGTGTTTTACGAAAAATCGTAAATAGCGAAAAATCTAGTTAGGCGGAAGTGGGCGGTCCCAATTACAAAAAGTTACTCTAGCATCCAAGGAACCCAAGGAAAAAAAAAGCAAGTTCCTACGACAAACGGGACGCGAGATAGACCCAAAACAATTTTTTTTACTACAATCGACCACCTGGTGGCGCAGTAGAGTCACACAGGGCCACAAATCTCACAGAATGTGTAAACCCCTATACCATAGAAGCTGACAAAGTTTCATCCAATTATCTGTAGTACTTTTTGAGATATAACCATTTAAAGGTGCTTTCAATGCATTCTCTATGGGAAAAAAAATTCATAAAAATATTCATATAAAATTACCCATAATTCCAATGGGTGAAAAAAATAATAGCACAGGTCTCCTAAAGGAGCACTACAAACTACAATTGGTTGCAACTTGATAACTCCTAAACTCTAGGACGAGTAGCGCGTCATACTTTTGACGGAATAAGAAAATATAACTAGAATTGCAATTCCTGGGAGAAATTGCGTCTGTTTGCTGAAAGCAAATACCGTTATGAAACATGTCAAAGCTGGAAGTCTTAAAGACCTTCTGTAAGACAAGCATGTAAAGTTTCATGGAGTTTGGTCAATTACTTTTGGAGATATGAGTGGAAACACAGTGGAATATGTGGTAGCGCCACCTATTGGAGCATCGTTATGAATGCTCTTGCGCTCACTCACCTTCAACTAATGAAACAGTGTGCACAATTTGGTAAGGTCACGTGCATACGTTAAGGAGCTGCAGGGTTGCAAAGTTGACAACCACTCTCGTCTATGTTTCCAATGGGTGTCGTGCAAAACATTTGTCTTTAAAAATTCATATAAAATGAACCGAATCACTGAATAGTACGAAATTGTAAACCAATGATCTCACCAAGGACCTTTACAAACTACAAGTGGTTGCATGTTGATATCTGCATTTGTTTAGGAGATTAAAGGGCTTATCCCGTATGTGAAATTCCCCTCTAAGTCACCACTGGGTGGCGTAAGAGGGCTCGTTTTTTTATATGTGTTACAGAACCCTAAAGACATCCCAAGTACAAAATCTGAGCATGTTACCTAATGCAGCTTTGGAGATATTGCACTAAACGCTGTGTTAGCTTCTGCAGCGCCACCTATTGGACAATCGCTACAAAACTTTATGCAACAACTAAGCACACTCTAAGGATGCTACACAACAATTTTGGTGAAGATTGGGTTTACTATAAAGGACTTGAAGCATTGTAAAGTACACGACCACAGCTACTAACTTACATCGCGTACTGTACGAAAACGGTACATCACTGCGCAAAACGAGTGCCACCATTAGATTCGGGGTACTCCAAATAGGGTAAGTACCGAGTTTTGTCAACTTTGACGAACGTATGTTGAATAGGGAGCCAAAAACGTGTTTTACGAAAAATCGTAAATAGCGAAAAATCTAGTTAGGCGGAAGTGGGCGGTCCCAATTACAAAAAGTTACTCTAGCATCCAAGGAACCCAAGGAAAAAAAAAGCAAGTTCCTACGACAAACGGGACGCGAGATAGACCCAAAACAAATTTTTTTACTACAATCGACCACCTGGTGGCGCAGTAGAGTCACACAGGGCCACAAATCTCACAGAATGTGTAAACCCCTATACCATAGAAGCTGACAAAGTTTCATCCAATTATCTTTAGTACTTTTTGAGATATAACCATTTAAAGGTGCTTTCAATGCATTCTCTATGGGAAAAAAAATCATAAAAATATTCATATAAAATTACCCATAATTCCAATGGGCGAAAAAAATAATAGCACAGGTCTCCTAAAGGAGCACTATAAACTACAATTGGTTGCAACTTGATAACTCCTAGACTCTAGGACGAGTAGCGCGTCATACTTTTGACGGAATAAGAAAATATAATAATAAAATAGAATAAACCGGTAGAACACCATACTCTGTTTGCTTTCAGCAAACAGACAATAATAATAATAAACTAGAATTGCAATTCCTATAAGAAATTGCGTCTGTTTGCTGAAAGCAAATATCGTTATGAAACATGTCAAAGCTGGAAGTGTTAAAGACCTTCCGTACAACCAGCATGTAAAGTTTCATGGAGTTTGGTCAATTACTTTTGGAGATATGAGTGGAAACACATTGGAATATGTTGTAGCGCCACCTATGGGAGCATCATTATGAATGCTCTTGCGCTTTCTGATCTTCAACTGAGGAAGCACTCCATACAATTTGGTAAGGTTATATAAATTTGTTAAGAATCTGCAGGGGTGCAAAGTTGACAACTAGTCTTGTCTATGTTTTCAATACGTGTTGTGCAAAAACCGTATGGAATTCAGCTCAATGGGTGTTACCATTGGACTCGCTGTAGTCCAAATAAGAAAGATTCAGAGTTATGCAAAGATCGTATAAACTATGTGGCATAAGGACTGAAAAAAGTGTTTTGCGAAAAATCGTAAATTGCGAAAAAATCTTATGAGGTACAGATGGCTGATACATAGTCACTATTATCCTAGAATCCAGTGAATCATTGGGAACAAAATCATTTTCCTGTGGCTTATGCTTTGGGAGATTAAGGCCCAAACACTTTTTTTCTCCAACTTACCACCAGGTGGCGCAAGAGAGCCAGAAGTCTTATAGCATGGATACATTTCTCTAAAGTATCTGCTTACAAAGTTTCATGGCATTGAGCTTTGTACTTTTCAAGATTTGGGTCTTCAAAAGTGGGTTCCATTCATTTCCTATGGCAAAACATTTGTCTTTAAAAATTAATATAAAATCAACCGAAACACAGAATGGTACGAAATTGTAAAACAATGATCTCACTAAGGATCTTTACAAACTACAAGTGGTTGCATGTTGATATCTGCTTTGGTTTGGGGGATTAAAGGGCTTATCCCGTATGTGAAATTCCCCTCTAAGTCACCACTAGGTGGCGTAAGAGGGCTCGTTTTTTTATATGTGTTACAGAACCTTAAAGACAGCCCAAGTACAAAATCTGAGCATGTTACCTAATGCGGCTTTGGAGATATTGCACTAAACGCTGTGTTAGCTTCTGCAGCGCCACCTATTGGACAATCGCTACAAAACTTTATGCAACAACTAAGCACACTGTAAGGATGCTACACAACAATTTTGATGAAGATTGGGTTTACTATAAAGGACTTGAAGCATTGTAAAGTTCACGACCATACCCTACTAATTTGCATCGCTTATTGTACAAAAACGGTACATTACTGCGCAAAATGAGTGGCACCATTAGATTCGGGGTACTCCAAATAGGGTAAGTACAGAGTTTTGTCAAGTTTGACAAATGTATGTTGAATAGGGAGCCAAAAATGTGTTTTACGAAAAATCGTAAATAGCAAAAAATCTAATTAGGCGGAAGTGGGCGGTCCTAGAGGCAAAAAGTTTCTCTAGCATCCAAGGAATCCCTGGGGAAAAAAAAAAAAATTTTCGTCAAACGGTATGCGAGGCCTAGGCCAAAACGCGTTTTGTACCACCACTGACCACCTGGTGGCGCAATAGAGCTACAATTATAACATTATGTACAGCAACCAATGAACTTATATCTCAGAAAACCTTATACTATTATGTTCAGTACTTTTTGAGATATAAGCCTTCAAAATTTTTTCAATTCATTTCCTATGGGACAAAAAATTCATAAAAATATTCATAATAATTAAACCATAGTACAGATGTGTACCAAAAGTAATAGCACAGTCCTCCCAATTGAGCTTTACAAACTACAATTGAAATCATTGTATTATTGTAGAAATTGTAGGACCAGTAGTGATCCATAAAATTGACGGGAAAAGAATAATAACTAGAATTGCAATTCCTATAAGAAATTGCGTCTGTTTGCTGAAAGCAAATATCGTTATGAAACATGTCAAAGCTGGAAGTGTTAAAGACCTTTCGCACAACCAGTATGTAAAGTTTCATGGAGTTTGGTCAAAGACTTTTGATTATATGAGTGGAAACACATTGGAATATGTTGTAGCGCCACCTATGGGAGCATCATTATGAATGCTCTTGCACTTTCTTATCTTCAACTGAGGAAGCACTCCATACAATTTGGTAAGGTTATATAAATTTGTTAAGAATCTGCAGGGGTGCAAAGTTGACAACTACTCTTGTCTATGTTTTCAATACGTGTTGTGCAAAAACCGTATGAAATTCAGCTCAATGGGTGTTACCATTGTACTCGCTGTAGTCTAAATAAGAAAGATTCAGAGTTATGCAAAGATTGTACAAACTATGTGGCATAAGGACTCAAAAAAGTGTTTGGCGAAAAATCGTAAATTGCGAAAAAGTCTTATGAGGTACAGATGGCTGATACATAGTCACTTTGATCCTAGAATCCAGTGAATCATTGGGGAACAACATCATTTTCCTGTGGCTTATGCTTTGGGAGATTAAGGCCCAAACACTTTTTTTCTCCAACTTACCACCAGGTGGCGCAATAGAGCCAGAAATCTTATAGCATGGATTCATTTCTCTAAAGTATCTGCTTACAAAGTTTCATGGCATTGAGCTTTGTACTTTTCAAGATTTGGGTCCTCAAAAGTGGGTTCCATTCATTTCCTATGGCAAAACATTGGTTTTTAAAAATGTATAAATCAATCATAACACTCACTACTATGAAATTGTAAACCAATGATCTCACCAAGGACCTTTACAAACTACAAGTGGTTGCATGTTGATATCTGCAGTTGTTAAGGAGATTAAAGGGCTTAACCTGAATGTGAAATTACCCTCTAAGTCACCACTAGGTGGCGTAGGAAGGCTCAGCTTTTTATATGTGTTACAGGACCCTAATGACATCCAAAGTACAAAATCTGAGCATGTTACCTAATGCACCTTCGGAGATATTGCACTAAACGCTGTGTTAGCTTCTGCAGCGCCACCTATTGGACAATCACTAAATAAACTTTATGTATCAACTAAGCACACTGAAAGGATGCTACACAACAATTTTGGTGAGGATTGGATTTACTATAAAGGACTTGAAGCATTGCAAAGTTTATGACCACACCCTACTAATTTGCATCGCTTATTGTACAAAAACGGTACATCACTGCGTAAAATGAATAGCACCATTGGATTTAGGGGTACTCCAAATAGGGTAAGTACCGAGTTTTGTCAACCTTGACAAAAGTATGTTGAATAGGGAGCCAAAAACGTGTTTCATAAAAAATCGTAAATAGCGAAAAATCTAGTTAGGCGGAAGTGGGCGGTCCTAGAGGCAAAAAGTTTCTTTAGCATCCAAGGAATCCCTGGGAAAAAAAAAAAAAATTTTCGTCAAACGGTATGCGAGGCCTAGGCCAAAACGCGTTTTGTACCACCACTGACCACTCGGTGGCGCAATAGAGCTACAATTATAACATTATGTACAACAACCCATGAACTTATATCTTAGAAAATCTTATACTATTATGTTCAGTACTTTTTGAGATATAAGCCTTCAAAATTTTTTCAATTCATTTCCTATGGGACAAAAAATTTATAAAAATATTCATAATAATTAAACCATAGTACAGATGTGTACCAAATGTAATAGCACAGTGCTCCCAATTGAGCTTTATAAACTACAGTTGAAATCATTGTAATATCTTTAAAACTTTAGGACCAGTAGTGATCCAAAAAAAGTGACGGAAAAAAGATAATAATAGGAAGAAAAATAATAATAAAATATAATAAAGAATTACAACAACATACTCTGTTTGCTTTCAGCAAACAGACAATAAGAATAGGAATAAAAATAAAATATAATAAAGTTTTACAACAACATACTCTGTTTGCTTTCAGCAAACAGACAAATAGAATAAACCGGTAGAACACCATACTCTGTTTGCTTTCAGCAAACAGACAATTAATCACAATGTTTACGAGTTAAATTTTCAGTGCTAGAAATATGTATATGTATATGTAAATGTATATGTATATGTATGTATCCACACACACACACACACCCACACACACACACACACACAGAGGGAATCGAAAGTTTGGGACACCAGGTAAAATGTAATATTATTGCGCATAAACAACCCAAAGAAAGATTGTAAAATCTTCCAGTTCAGTTCTTCTTGAGGTTTCTTCATCCATTCTTCTTTCTAAAAGTCTTCCAGTTCTTTCAGGTTTCTGGGATGTCTGTTACACACTGCTCTTTTCAGCTCTATCCATAGATTTTCAATGATGTTGAGGTCAGCTGATTGAAGGTCACTGCAGAACATTCAGTTTCTGCCTCTTAATGTGAGACAGTGTAGATTTGGAGGTGTGTTTAGGATCATTACAGTATCCTTTTGGAGAAGCCAAAGCATGATTGCTCCACCTTCATGCTTAACAGTTAGACACAGGTTCTTTTATTAAACTCTGTTCCCTTTCTTCTCCAAATGTACCTTTAGCTCATTGTGGCTAAAAAGTTCCATTTGAACCTGGTTGGTCCACAGAACTTGTTTCAAAATGCATCAGGATTCTTTATATGTTTATTTGTCAACTTCAAAGATTGAATTTTGTGGTGAGGACATAGAAGAAGTTTTCTTCTGATGACTCTTCCATGAAGACTATATTTATACAAGTATGTCTTGACAGTAGAACAATGAACCACAACTCCAGAGTCTGCAGGTCTTTTCTGGAGGGATGGTTCAACCAAATGTGGGTTTGACTTGCTTTTCTCACAATCCTGAGACCTGCTCTGTCTGTGATTGTTCTTGATCATTAAAAGAATGTGTCATCTGTAAACTGATGACTCTAGAAGATTTATCTATGTTTTCTTAGATATATATTATATTATTATTGAATAGCATTATTATGTTATTATATATTGTTAAAGTATATTATTTACCTGGGTGCCCAAACTTTCGATTCCCACTGTACATATATATATATATATATATATATATATATATATATATATATAATATATATATATATATAGTATACACTTACATATATATATTACATATATATTACTTAAAACTTTATTTACATTCATAATTCATTCGAATTCAAACGAAAAATAATCTGCACACATTTCTGAATTTGGATAATTGATCTGCATATTCTATGATAAAGTGTGAAATAGTGTTAATCTACTTACACACTCATGTGATTTATTGTTACTGAAGGGTTCTTTTTGATTTGAATCTATGTTGGTGAGGAGAGATGCCCCAAAAATAAATTTTCCTGAAAGATTTGTCTGAGTAATGAGTCTCTAGCTTTCTTACGGACTTTTGACCTTAGCAGTTTTTATAGTTTAATTTTGGTGCCTGGCCCTTTCAAGAGATCAAAAATTGGTTCATTGTAAATTTACTGTTCAAAATTTACTGCTGAAGAAACAGCTTTATAAGTCAGTGTTTTAGAGTAGACTTAAAACCCTGCAATTCTCAGATGTACTGCTCAACACCTTGACACCCCAGCCGTTTGTTGACCACATCATGAAAACATGGATAATATTGAGCAGGTAGCTTGTGTTAAGTGTTTGGAAAGCTCTACAGCTGCGCCGACAAGCACATCACTGTGTCTGGATTGACCTGATCCATCAGAGTCTCTCCCCGGTGCAGTGTGCTCTGCTCCTGCAACGGAGCTGTGTCTGATGGCAGTTTTAAACAGTATTTCCGTCTGTCTGTGACCCAGTTTGAGCATTAACCTGAGAGGGGGAAAAATAATAAAACTGGGAGATCTTTTTATTATTGTCTCAAAGAAAATAAGAAAAGGTCCATGGAGCTAGAGCGATTGCACATTCTACAACGGCAGCAGCGGCGGCTCTCCGTCAGCCAGGCAGTCAGCCGCCAGCGGGCAAGCTCCGCTGCCCAGGGAAACGGGGTCAGTAGACTTCTCTAGTTCTGTTTGGCGCCTGGGAGCAGCATTTGCTAAGCTGTCCACCAGGCGGCAGCTCCACGAGCTCCGTGACGGGCTGGCGACTTGTCCAAGGTGTATCCCACCTTCACCCGTAACCAGGACAGTGTTCGGTGAACTCGTGGCCAAGAGGGTTAAGAAAATGCATGAAAGTTCAGGAAGAAAAACATCCTCCATCGCACTGCCATATGAATCATTATTCTACTTATTCTAGCACAGGAGGGCAACTCCAGGCCTCGAGGGCCACAGTATCTAAATGATTCCAGATATCCATACCCTACTCATGACTGATGACCTGGTTTAGGTGTGTCCAGCCAATTAGAACATGTCAGAGCAGGGAATGTTGGAAAACATGCAGGAATATGGCCCTCGAGGCCTGGAGTTGCCTCTTCCTGAAAACATCACATGCCCAAGCTGAGTCCCTGATTGCAGCGCCCAGCACCTATAAAAATGACCTCACATCGCATCTGTACATCAACTTAACATTGAAATTTGACTCTGCCACCATGCTGCCGCGTCTGGTGTGAATGCACCTTTACTCTTTGTCGTTCACCCATAACTGACAGCTCTCAGTTTACATCTCTCCTGCTAGCTTACAGCCCCTCAAACCCACAACTAACATTACCAGCGCAACACAAATGGTGACCAAACATCAGAGCGATTCAGTCGCACATTTTTATTCCAGATTCCAGCTCAGACGAAGAAATAGAAGACGTTCATGGATCTATTTGTCTGCAAGTGGAACATTAGAATGGAGCAGAGCAGGGAGCTTGTGGTCTGCTCATAGTGTAACAAATACTATCCATACTATAAATCGTCAAACCTTTAATCAGAGTGGTCTTTAATGAGTCTAAATTAAGATGTAATTTTGTTTGAGGAACAACTCGCTCTGTGAACAAATGACAAAAAAGACAGCAAAATGACTTTGTTGATAAGACTGGACAACAAATGCTTTTCATCTTAATCTTTTAGTCTTTTCCCCACAACAGAGTACACCTTTACTTTCTAATCCACAGGGCGAACTGCAGCAGCTTCAAGGAATTGTAAATATTCTTTATATAGAGCCTTCAGATTTAATTAGTGTTTGCAAATGTTGTCATGAAAGTTTCTCCACGTCGCCATTGCATCCACTTAAAATAGTCATAGTGAGTAAGTGCAGGTGTTACAAAATCTCTTGTCAGTAGTTTAACGTTTTCTATTTACACAACTGAAAAGAAAAAACATAAGTTATAGAACCAAGCACGAGTCTGATTTTTTATTTTCTCCGTTTTGTTCTCAGGTCTCTGTATTATCCACCTGTATCTCATAATGCCTTGCTTCAGCTTCTGCAGTGCATTGAACACAGTTGGTTTTATCTATCTTCTTTTTCTAATCCTGGTGTCAAGTTACACCACATTCCACATCCCAGCTCAACCTGGAATGCTGCTCCCATACTGTATAAGCTTCCACACCTGCCGACGAGCAAATCCCACAGATGTTGGCTGTGGGGGGGCTGATAAAAGTACTCATTTTAGCTGCTGAGAGGGAGCATCTTTGAAACCAGTCACACTGTTTGCCTTGTTACTAAGTAGAAGAAAGGACCATTGTAGGGAGAAACACTGTGCTTCAAAACAAGGAGGAGCAATCCGTGATTGGAATCTTGAATGTCTGTTATTTTTGTTGCACATTCAGAGGAGAGTAGGAGCTGAAATGTCCATTTGTAAAATCTGAAGAGACGTCGAGCTCTCAGATTCCCCTCTAAACATTCCAGAGCAAAGCATTGAAGCAGGTTCAGTTCAGCACTGGGCCGGATCATGAGGGAATAGTCAGCCATTACTCATAAATGAGGAATTTTGCAGGCAGAGATGAGTGCGATAGGTGTGACTTGCAGAAGAGGAGTGGGTTTTGTGCACATAGCTTTAATCAAGCATCAAAAATACTTGATTAGGTAAGGTTGAATGAACTAAAGAAACAACTAAATCTTTCTGTTTATCTCCCACACAAAGAATTTCCGTAAAAATTATCATCTTGAATTTTCAAGTCTTTTTTTAAATACAACTCCATTGTTGTGTGCTATTGTTTCGTTGTTTTGGGGCTGAGAGGCAGGCGGGGTTTGTAATATCTGATCAGTCAACACCTTCTGTGGTATTTTAGTGTACGACAGAAAACAATTAAATTAATTATTTTTTCCTCCAGGCAATGGTGCTCCAAAGCTGTTTTACAGAAATGTCCAAGGTTTGAGTGAATTACAGAAAATATACCTGACCTTGCAGGAAATGGAGAAAACCTTTAAACTTTATAGGGATGAAGAGAGTTAAAGGAAACATTTTTAGGGGAATCACAACTTAAGTTACAGTGCTTTGGCACATTCTTGTCTTATCTTAATGGTGTCTGATAGGACAGAGCAGAACTGATAGGTTGAGGTAGTCTGGGTATTGTCCTGGGGTCTGGGGAGGTAATCTCTGCTTCACCTGGAGGTCAGCAAAAATGGAAGAAAGTCATGCAGAAACATGTCACCATTATTTCAATAAACCTCAGCTGGCGTTTCCGTGTAGACATTTGTTTCTTTGAGTCTTGGTGGGGATAAAGTGGTTTTTGGTTGCTTAAACCAGATGCTGCTACTCTAAAAGTCAGTGCAGAAATGTGAGAAACGGTTAATAAACCAGAGTTGTTTGCAAGGCAGTTCACTGAAAACTGTGAGCAACGTTTAAAGTCCCGCTCCAATGAAACTGGTGTTTTTACCGTGTGGCATTGATCTGATGATGGAGGGCATATAGAAAGAAAATTAGCTTTAAGTGAATTAGGAGCTGACAACAAAATGCTGTTTGAAAAAGACTGTGTTTGTGACATTGAAAATACGCCGGCCAGTCACAACCTGCGTGCTCTGTGCCATATTCAGTAGACAAATAGATCCACGTACGTCTTTGTTTTTCCTCGTCTGAGCTGGAATCTGGATCAGAACTGTACAGCTGGATAGCTCTGATATTGCTGATGATTTTAGCTGTACCATTAATGTCAGGTTGGAGGTGTGAGGGGCTGTTAGCTAATGGGAGAGTGTAAACAGAGAGTTATGGGTGATCGGAGGGGGGGGGGGGTTCCAGACTACTATGTTATAGAGAACAACACATGTTTTTGATTTTGATAACATAAATAAAAGACCACTGGAAACTCTTTTACAATAGATCAAAAGATAATCAAATTTGGAGAACCAACGTTAGATGGAAACCTCTGTCTGGTGTCTGTTGCTGCTGTAAAGTCAACACTGTTGTTGGATCCAGTTTGTTTTAGAACAGAAAAATGGACAGATTTTAGCTATTTAAAAATGTTCAAAGAACAAGCAAAAAGATCTAAAACACCGACGTATTTTCAGTGACAACTACAAGAAGCTTTAACTATATTTGAAACACCAGAATTTTTTTTTTTGATCCCAAGTGGCCAAATTCTGAAGCACTCTGAGAATCTTGTTTTTCACTTTTTTCTAGGATATCTGTACCATACATACATTCCGACCAGCAAATTCTGCCTTAATTTTGTTCTATATTAAAAAAAAAAAAAAAAAAAACTGTGATGCTTTTTTGTTAAGAGAGAATGACGTACATGTTTTCAATATTTGTTATATTGAGGCAGCAGCAACACCAGCTCTCATTAAAAGCCGTGTCTTAAAATAGAATGAAAGGCAAAAGAATGTTTCATAATTAACAGAGAGGATAAAAACTGGCTGAACTTCTGGTGGAAGTGAAGTGGTGGGGTTAAAGAAATGAGGGAGTTTTCATCATTTTGCAGCAGAAATATAACAGACGCTCTGTTTGCTAACAAAATTACTGTACAGAGCTCAAAGGAAGAAAGATAATGGCTTCTCGAAAAGTACTCATCATGAATGTCGGATTCATTTTACATCTTAAAGAACAGCACAGTTGGTAAATACAGTTTAGGTAATCGTTGAAATAGAAATGACTTTACCTTCCTCCAAGGAAGCCAGGATAGAGAATGACTTCCTCCAGGTGATGACCAGCCCAGCCTTTTTCCTTTTCATGCCATGTTGATAAAAGTATCATTAAAACTTCTATTTCAGGTTTCAAACTTCCTTAGAGAGCCTCATTGTGGACTTAAAAGGTTTGTTGCCGAGGGGGGTGTCAAAAGATGAACCCAAGCCTGGGACCTGTCTGCCTGCAGCTTGACTTCTGAGAGCTGTGAGGACGACTGAGATTGTTTGAATGTAAGCAGCTCCTCCAGCTGAGCAGAACAAAGGGAGGGACTTCAGGAGTAGCTCTGAGTCATGAAAGCTGTGGGAGGAAGAGGAGGAGCAGAGAGCTGAGAGAATAAAGAAGGCAGATAGAGGTCTGGAAGTGACTAAGCCTGAAGGTGAACCGTGATCACGAGTAGACAAAACAGGAAGTGTAAAGCAGGAACAGGCTGGAAGTCGAACTTTCATCTAACTTCAACTACAGACCTATTGTTAATATTAAACAAACTCATGAAAGCAGCAAACATTTCCTCAATGAACACAACACGATTCCTAATTAAAATCCCAGCTGGTTTTTCCGCTTTGTGTTAAAAATCTTAGTGAAAATGTATAGTTGTCTTTGTTGTTAGTTTCCTATCTAGAATATCTATTATTCCAGAGTCAATAAACTGCATGTTAGATTGGCTGTCCATCTAAAATCTAAAATGGTGCTGTGATGGACACCTCACTCAATAAAAGCGCAGATTTTGTTCAACTGAATTGAAACTGAAATATGAAAGATTCTGGAAGTTTAAAGACATTTTTCATGTGTTCAAAAAGTGTTTGATTAAAAAAAAAACTGAATAAAACATTCCACTAACAGAAAACTCAATGAGGTTAAATGAATAGATTGTGTTTGAATGTGTCTAAATAAAAGGTTTCATTGATATCGTTTGTTATTTGTCTTCTCCCTCATTGTTTTCACACAAAAATGTTGCTAAGAAGACCATAAGAATACCAGATTGAATAAGCAGTATCGATACGAGGAACAGTATCGATAAAATCTTAACGAGATCCATCCCTAATCCCTGTATTTAACACATACATCCAAGACCCACAATGAATACTTTTAAAAAAAACTTCTTAAAGAAACTTAACGCTTGGCTCTGCTGTGAGGAAGCAGGGTGTTGGAATCTAGTCATACCAGGAGCCAGCTCGGCCTCAGGAACATCACCACAGTGCCACCCAGACGGACAGCAGTGGGTCCATTCCACAGCTGTGAGGTTTCAGTGTTGACTCCAGCAAGGGAGAAACCACAGCAACAATCACCGACCAAATCGGCAAGTCCTGGCATTAATAACTGGTATTGCGGCATATCCAGAGTTCAACTAGCAGAGCTCTGGTGAATAAGACACGTAGAGTCAACCAATCAAGGACTTAGCTTCGACCATGACATGTTGATGACGTGTCAGTGGTTGGAGCCCAAACCAACAAAACTGCACAATAATTTTCTTATTTGTATCAAACCACAATAAAAATGGATTTAAACTGCATTCTGATGATTATTTTTTTCCTCTCGGGTTAATGTGGACAGAAAGTCATCAAACTGGTCTCAGACTGACGAAGGTTTTGCTGAAAGCATCTTTTATTCAGATGCAGCTCCTGCTAGAAGAATCTCTGAATGATCTCATGACCCTAAAAAATAACTCTTACTCTCAATCATCTGTGCTTTCCATGCATTTCATATGAGATATACAGTCGATGCTTCTATGTAGCGATGGGGCTAAAAACTTTAGGCAGTAGCCCCTCCCACACAGTTCAAGTTTATGAACACATTTCTGGACAAGAGTCTAGCAGTGAATTTGATGGGTGTCAAAAGAGAGACGGGAGATGCAAATTTGACCCCGAATTGAGTTTGGTGTGAAGAACCATAAGGAAGGCACAAATGAAACAGTTAACTACACTGAAATCTAAGATCTGTTGTCCCTAAGACAGCTTCTTTTCAAGGTCAATCCAAAAAGAACAACGCTGGAGCTCCGTCTGCACACTTTTCAACGATGTCCCTTTAAAAACAGAGTGTGAGTTCTTCACAGTCTGTTTCAAATCATAAAGAGGAGGGTCCAGCAATGTACAATTACTCATTCAGTTGAATCAGGCTTTAATAAGAAGGGAGCACAACAACAATCACCTTTCTAAGATATCGTCTCAAATATCTGACACAACTCTTACCACCAATGAAAAGTTTCAGACCATAATTGCTTTTGACCAGATTTCTTATCATGATGGTTGTGAGGTTTTCCACAACAGTTTTATTCGGCTGTTTTTCCTCCAGTTTCTTCATTAAAGCTGGTCAAGAGTCAAAGAATGGCTATGACTCATATGGGACAGCTCTAAAACCTCAAATAAAACTAGGAAAACTTTAAACTTTTTGAGAAATTTGCTCTATAAAGATAGTATGACCCACAGGTTTAGCTGTCTCCACCCGGTTTGACTGAATTCAAATGAGCCAAAATGGCAGAGAAAAGTGAGACCTCTGTCTTTATTACTTTCTTGCAGGAAATACCAAAGAATGAGTCTGCTCTGTTATCATAAAGATTTCAGCATTTTATTATTGTGATTCTTAGATTCAAGATAATCATACCAGGTGAGCTTCTTAATGACTTTATGTATTCAATTACTTTCTTGTGTACCAAAAATATACATTACTACCAACTATTGAACTTTTCATTGATGATGACATTGTTTGCATTTCTCAAACTTCACGTCTGTTTTTTATGAACCAAAAAAAAAAAACAGCAGTCATGAAACTGAGATCCAGCCCTCTTTTACTTAAGTCAATCGCTCTGGAGCCAAGCAGGGAATGGTTTCAGAAGCACCCAAAAACTCAAAGCTGTCCGTGCTGATTCCATCATACCAGAAAACAAAACTGCATGAAGAAATTGTGACATTCTACCATTGTATTATTATCATTTAGTAAGTATTCATCATTGTAACAACAAACGAAAAAAGAGATCTCATTGTATCATCTGATAAAAGTGACTGCTCTAAACCATATCTTTTATCATTTCCAATTCCAGTCTGGATTGGCCTGTTTTGGTAGAAGCAGACAATTAATTTTGCAAGTGCAGGTGTTGCAGAGTTTAAAAAATATCAAAAGTGGAAAAACGCATAATTCTAGTAAAAAAAACACACACACACACACAATACTACAGATGAAAATGTGGTGAAATGAGTGTTTTTGTAAAACTATATACATGTGTGTAATTATTTGGAAATCAGAGATTCAGTTTAAAATGGAGGAGAATATTAACAGGACCTAAAGAATCTGTTCACCACCGACTAAATATACAATATTCCACCCAATGTGGCGCACTTAAAAGCTTTATTAAAAAAAAAAAAAAAACGACAGAAACCTTATAATCCGAATGCCTTATATATATAAATTAGTTCCAGTTGTGGATAATGATGTTGAAGCAATTTTGAGAGGTACACTGTGCACAGAATATTTTAAAATATTTGATATATTTGAAGTTAACATTAGCGGTAAATGTTGCTGACACTTCAACTTTTTTGCTGCACTGCTGAACTTTGTTGTGATTTCTGATGATCACTCAAATGTCAAAATAAAGTTCTTACTATGTCTACGTTCCTATTTTATTCATTTTCGTGATTTCATTATGGAGACACAATACTAAAAAATCAGATGCTCAAGAATTTCTAATGAGAATGTGTCTTTTAATTTTAAACTGAAAAACAATCTTAGCTTCAGTCTAAATATGATGGTTGTCTTGTGCATATTGTCAACCTGCAAAGGGACTCATTCATAAAACAAACTGGACAATATGCAGATGAATGTAAGCTTCTGCTTCCCTGCCCCTAATTCATAAATCAAGCAAGAATGTACATATTAATGTTTTTATATCTTTCCTTTAACATTGCTGATTCCAGGATCTATGTTAAACCACACGGTCCTTCTGAATTGACCAAGGCTGTGGTCATCACCAACATGAAAGACTTTGAGAAGTGTGTGGTCACAGACGTCTGAGCCTTTATTTGAAGCGAAATAAGAATCAAATATGATTTCAGAAAATATGGCGCCCCGGGATTTACCACTGACTCTTAGATCAACTTTGACCTGATTTTCAGCAACGATTTCTGCCCTGCAGACAACACAAAGTCTGCAGTCATAACAACAAGGAGAACTTTAGAAACTCTGTTCTAACCTGAAGATGGCTGATAATCAGGCAGCTGACCCACAGTTTTGATGAAAACCACAAAAGAAAGCATCAAAAACATTTCCCAAAGGTTGTGTGGTTATTAATGTAAAGTTAGTCTTTAAACAGCAAACAACCAGTGAAGTAGCTGACTATTAAAGACAGCCTCTGAGAAGAGAAAAAGAGGCAGATAAATACAGAAATCTAAAAATCACAAAGAGATGTCTACTCTGACATTGACATATGAAAGGAAAAGCAGACAGAGGGAATGTGTACGGATAGAGAAGAGAGGAAAATCCCAGTTTTTCCTAAAGTAGAACTACTGCCTTCCTCATCTCCAATTAGGCTTTATCAAGAAGAAAACCCTGATGACCCAGCATTGTAGCAGCATTTAAACACATCCTTCCACAAAATCTGGGAGACGTGAAAGAGTCTCACATGAGATTTGTGTGTAAATGTGGTTTTGTGTGTGTAACAACCAATTTGTGCGTATCTTTTAAAGATTTGTGTGTGTAGTTAGTTTCAAGCTGTTGTAATTTTAACTTAAAGTTTTAGTAAAGTAAGTAAGTTGTAATTAGTATTTTTTTAAATTTTTAAATTATGTAATTATTATATACATACATATATACACATATATAAATACACATATATAAAACACATATATATATATATATACTTTTTTGATCCAATTTGATTTATATTTGTATAAAAAAATGAAAATAAACAAAGTGACTTTTCCAACATAAATCTTTGTATTAATAAGATGACATGACTAAAATGAATCATATCTGAATGTTAGGTCAATGTGACCACAGTATTTTCAGAGGTAATTACAAAGGATCAGCCAATGAGCGCTTAGATCCCACCCACTTTCACTGATTGACAGACAGACTCATTCTGCTGAAAAAGCTCATTATGAAATAAATTAGTCATTCTGGAAAACAGCAATGTGAAACAAAGAAAAGCTACTTTGAAAAATATTCATTTTGTGTGGGGTTATGGATCCAGGACATTAGTTGTTGTTACTTTGTTCTCACTTCCTTTTTATTTTGTTGTATTTCCTGTGTTCACTATTGCCTTTCAGGTCACTTGACACTTCCCTCCTTGTTGTGTTCCCTCCCTCCTTCTTGTCACACCTGTGTGTAGTTACCTCATCCTCTCTTCCTGTTATAAGTCCTCCTCTCCCTTGCACGGGTTGTCGGGTGGTTCTGTTCCTTCCAGGAATGTTTCTACTGGTTCTTTCAAGAAAATAAATGAAAGACTTTTCATTTCTATTGCCGTCTGCATTTGTGTCCACACGCCAACCCTGACATTTTGAAATGCGAGTTTCTGAAATAAGTCATTTAATTATATTGATTTAAACATGACTAAAAAATATGATTTGAAAAATGCTGCTTGAAATAATGCACCTTTAAAGCTGAATGAAATGTATTTAATATATATGGCTAATTTAATATCTGTGTCAGGTTTTTCACAATTTACTGATCTTTTTTATTTTAACTTGTCAAACAACTGAGCAGATATGAGCTGAGAGCCTCTTGTTTAAACAGATTTTACTGCTACAATTGGGGTTATAAATCATGGTCATGGTCTTTTGGTCTTGTATTAAGATACAGAATTACTGGAGCGATGTTTTGCTTGAAATGCCAAAAATCCTGAAAGAGGACCTCAAGTTCGACCCAGTTTCTCTGGTTCTTGGCCTTCCTAGCTGTCAGATTACTAACATATATCATAAAAAGCTTTACAATATTTGGGATTCTGTGCGAGAAAAAAATATCCTTCAGAACTGGATTTCGGACAAAACCCCCTCAATTTCAGGATGGCAGAGGATAATAATGGAGTACATCCCTCTGGACCGCCTGACTCGTCTCTCACATTCAAAAACAGATATTTTTGATAACACTTGCAGACCATTCCTTGACTACATTAATGTGAATCTTTCTGTCATACTGACGAGGGCGTTTGTCTAGAAGTGTAATTCTTTATTATATTTTATGTATTCACTTTGCTGCCATTTGTGTTAAGACTCCCTCCGCATTGTTACTGGGTTATGATGGAAACACTTTGATGTACCCAACATGTGTTTTGTTTTTTGTTGTTTTTTTTCCCTCTGGAAGTCTTTGTTTCATTTGTATTGTTGGAATTCTGGGGTTTGTTTCCCCTTTTGTTTGTTTGTTCTTGTTTATCTATTTCCATGTACTGTCTTGCTGTTTAGTGGTAATTGGCAAAAATTGAAAAGTAAAAGTTATAAAAAATATAAATATATTTAAAAAATAACATTGTTCATCTTGAAGTGTTGTTCCAAGTCGTCTCCTCATTTCATTCTCTTGTTGCTTAGTATTTTTTTTCATGGTCAGGGTCATTTTAAGACAGTGCTAACTGCGTAACGTGACCGGCATGCGTTTGCTGTCGCTGACTCGGAACCAAGTTCTGATTGGGATCCAACATCTGATTTTTGATCCTTTCTGAAAACAAGTGAACCAGTTTAATGACATCTGAGGAACCTGTGATGGTCCTTTGAGTTTAGTATATGGTTAGTTGGTGTTATGAGCTGGAACTCCACTTTATGTAAAAATAAACAAATAAATATTGGAAATCAGTCAAACAGTGAAACTGAATATATATTCATGACAGTTTATTTTTTTAATGGATTATGGAAATGAATACACGTTTCCATAATTTTCTAAAGTTTTTGAAAGGGTCTTTAAATATAATTTGATTTATTTACTATCTCACTGTAGAAAACAGCAGATATTTCCTAAAACGTAGAATGAGGGTAATCATGTTGTTACCTTTTTTTAAGTCTCATGGTTCATCGCCACCATCTTGACCTGTATCACTTCATGTGGCTACATTCCCACATCTTGGCATGTTACAGGTAAAAAAGGAAAAACAACCATATTCTAATGAATAAGCATTTCCCTTTAACCTCATAAAAGCATTGTGTTGTTAAAGGAAGCAGTTGAAGAGATTAAGGACTGGACAGAAGAGCTTTCTTCCTATGAAGCTTCAAAAACCCCAGGCTGCTGTCTGTGTAGTAAGTAAAAACACACTGAAGATCAGTTGGACCACATTTCACCAACATGTTGGCAATTCATCAGACATAGTGCGGTTGATCACCTGCCCATGTGTCCTTGGATGGAGACTGAACCCCACGTTGCCCCCAGTGGCCTGGTTAGTGCCCGCATGACACTTTGTCCCCGTCATTTTGTGAAGATGGATGGATGTGTGCTCATACCTTGAAGCTTGGTGGAAAGGTGCAGTAATAGATACTGTTAACTATTTCACAAAAAACAGGATTTCTGCAAACTTTCAAGGAGTTTCCATCCATCCATCCATCTCTCCATCCATCTCTCCATCCGTCCATCCATTCATTCATTTATTTTCCTCCCTCCTCTGGGGGACCCTAAGGCATTCCCAGTCCAGGAGAGAGACATAGTCTCTCCAGCGTGTCCTGGGTTTTCCTCGGGGCTTCCGCCCACATCCATCATCTCTAAACAGTAATGATATCAGGTTTTCCTGCTACTCTTGGCTTCCTTTTTTCCTGACAGGATTAGCCTTGTTGAAGGAGTTTCCATCCATTTTTGACTTTTAACTTCCTGCAGTGTGTCTGGAGCCACGCATGAACAATGACGCGTTAGATCTTGTTCTCTTGAAGGGTTTGTTGGTTTCTCCAGCCTGGTGTCTCTGGTCAGATTTGGTATTGAGGTCCCTAAATCCTGGAGGAAGAGCTTTTTGGATTTGTGCAGTGAAGCTGGGAAACACTTCACTGACCGTTTGACTTGCTTTTTAAAACAAGTCTTAACAACCATTTTTACAGACAAGCATTTGACAACACCCCCCCCCCCCCCCGCAGGGTGTTTTCTTTCCGTTTTCAAACTGTTTTAATGATGTTTTTAACTACAGTGAGTCAAAATCATTTGTCAGTCACAGATTCTGCGAGTTGTCCTAGTTGCGGAGATGACAGAGATCTGTAATGCTCTGCTCTCCCTAAAGAAGAAGCAACAGATCTGTGAGGATATTCCTGCTTGTTTTAAGGAGATCAATAACTTATGTTCTGCATATTTTACAAATGCATTCTTTCAAAATTATTCCATGTAAAGTCCCAGATCCTCCAATTTTTACATTCAGCATCTTTCTATGATGAACATTACACATCAAATTCATATTTTAAAGTGGATAAACTTACAGAATCAGTGACTAAGAAATTCCCATGTTAACCCAAATAAGTTGTTTTTAATTTCTACTTTACTGTTTGTTTCAATTCTCAGTTTATAGCATCTTGTTTGACTATACGTGTTTCAAATGAATTCAAACTGGTCTTACAGCTTTTCTCTTTTTATTATAGGCTTCCATTGCACGATATTCTGGATGCCAAATAGCATTTACTTTGTGGGGTAAGATTTATTATTTATGAGAAATATGTTAATAATTGTTTTTGTCTAAAGATTTTAAAAGGCTTTTTTGTGTTTGTTTTTAGGCTACGTTATTGTCCATATTGGCCTGTTCTTATTCGCTGTGTTTGTTGCATATGCACTGCTTATTCCTATCAAGGATGGAATGGGGATGTCCCTGTTCAGAAGCTGGGGCACCACAATGTAAGGTTCCGTCTGTTACTGAGGCTGTAATTGGATAGAAACCTTTTGTAAGTTCTGTTATGTTTCTCAGACTGGGCTTTGGGCTGCTCATGGCTTTAAAACTGCTCAGACAGTTTTTGTTCAGACCTTCTTCCTTCAGGACAAAATCTCTCCTACAGACAAACAGAAGCCTCTGGCTCTAGACAACAGGTAGGTCAAATTAGCTAATGATAAAAGGAAAGAATAACCACAAAGACAAGTTTACTAAAGCTGTGAACAGAAATCCTCACCCACTAAGTCACCTATGGATAAAGAATAAATATATTGAAATTGGTATTTTGATTTGTCAACAGTTTAAGAGAGGAAAATGTTTGAGGTTCTATTGATAATATCGATCTTTCATTTGAGCAGATATTATTGTAACAGTTGATATTTTGGCTGATGTTATTAACACGTATTTGAAGTGTGACCTAGCACAAAAACTGATGGAATTGCATCTTGGCCAAGATGCACATTGCTGCATGTCTGCACGTAACTGGTAAATGGCTCATGCTTGTTTAGAGCTTTTCTACCTTCCTTGAAGGCCCAAAGATCTTTACAGTCACAGCCCCATTCACCAATTCCCACACATTCACACACTGATGGCGGCTCCACTGCTGAACACTGGCGCCAACCTTCCACCAGAGGCAATGTGGGGTTCAGTGTCTTGCCCAAGGACACTTTGACACATGAGTGGGTGAGGTGGGAATTGAACCTGCAATTCAAAGGATCTTCAACAACTCTACGTCTCATTGTCATTGTGGAAAGGGTGTCATCAAAATCAACAAAAAAAGCATTGAATGAAGTTCTTAACCTTCCTCTAACTTTGACTGGATAACAAGAGAGAAATGATCCATGACTCATTCAAGATCGTCTATATGGATTTGGAGAAGCAGCTGTGCAGTATTCTGCAGGCAGGATTACTTACAGTTGTATTTGGATTTGTAAACAATAGAAGAGAGGAAAAAAATACAGTTAGGTAGGACATTTAAAAAATAAAATGTAGTACAATTTGACGTTTCAATTTGTAAGGGTACGTTTTATTATTTACATAAAATGTTAAACAACGTTTAGTTTTCAGCTTTGCAGGTCTAAATCCTTAAACTGGAATTTACTTTATACAGTCACGTCCATCTCTTCATTTTGTCTGATGTCACGGGTAAAGGTTCTGTTATTAAGAACAATAAAATAATTGGTAAAATATTGTTCAATGTTTGCTTCTTGAATTGTTCTGGATTTGAACTTCTAACAAAGATGGCTACTTTGTAAAACACTGTACTTTTCTGTACTTGTCTGTTACAGGCTACATGACATGGTTGGGGATGATCTTTGCTGATCATTACCACAACAATCCCGTCATGCTGTGTTTCTGTCAGTTGCTGTGCTCCAGCACGATGGAGGACCAAACTAAACCTGCATACTCCTTACTTAATAATTCTGGTAAGTGTTTTGCAGAGTGCTTCCATACGTCTATAGTTTCTGTCTGCAGGTGAAAAATGGTCAAACTTGTACAAGTTCAAGTTGTAGGCCGCTCAGTGAACCAGCAGAGAGAAATGTTCTTGTACGTTTTTCTAAGACTGCACTGCGACAACAGGTCGTAGCGAAGACTTATGCAACACTCAAGAGTAAGTAAGCTGGAAGTAAGTGAGACTGAAACGTGTTGTAAAGATTCTTCATTTTTTCAACCCCCCAAATCCTGCGTACTGTACTGTTCGCGTGACACATGCTTGCTCATTGCGTGAAGCCTGTTAGAAATGAGGAAATAAGACAATCAAAGTGTAGTTTGTGTGGATATCGTACAGGTAATTAGGTTTCACGTGAACACCTTGTGCGTGCAGCATTTGTGCGTGGTCGGTTAGGAGCCAGTATTCAGACCTTACTAACAAATAGGTCAACCCCCGTATGGGTACGTAAGACCAAGCTTTAAGAAAAGACTTCCAGAGCATACGTTTACACTTATACAAGTTTTCGTTTTATTTTGGAGCCTTATTCTCTGCAGTTTTAAGCTTTACAGTTGGTCTAAGATTTGTGTGTGTTCTGTCTGCTGCTGCTGTGCTTCCTCCCCTGCAGTTCTGCTCATCCAGCAGCTATGACAAATGTCCTTGATTGACACCTGCTGGCTATTTATTTATTATGTTATTTATTTATTTATTTTGAACTTGTTCAACAGCTGAGCAAACAGATATGAGCTGAGAGCCTCTTGTGTTAGACTGAGGACATGAAGATTATAGATACTAATCTTCTCTCTGTGTCGATGGCACTCATGTCACCCAGCACACAAAGTGAAGGTGAGGCTGTGATTGAATCCTTAAGCCAGGCTGATGGATCAGCACATACCTGTTACCAGAGAGCCTGGACAGGTGTACAGAACCACAGAGCGTGCATGTAACTGTCAGGTAAATTACTATCACAATGCTCACAAATGTCTGAGTTTTTGAGACCCATCTTGAACATCCTCTGTCCAGTAAAGTAAATTCTGTGAAGAGTTTTAAATTGGATTAGTTGCAGGTTTGGACTTTTTGTTAATAAAGGTATTTCGACACATTTCTTACCAGAAGCTTGAATCTGTGCTTCCGCCTAAGTCTGCATCCCATTTTGTTGTTGGAACAGAGACTTCATTATCTAAGTTGAATAAGAGTTTGTATGTTTTGGAGAGAATTTTATTCGATGAAAAATTAATCACAGAGGTAACTAGTTCTGGTAATTTTAGGTCATTGTCACTGGATTTAAATGTTTTAGTAATTACAGATTTAAGTTGCTGATATTCTGAGAATGTATTAATTCCATGTTTTTCTTGTAGTTCTTGGTGTGTTATGAATCTTCTGTCGATAATTCAGTTCTCAAGTAGTCTTACGCCCCCTGCTAGCCAAGCAGGGAAGTGCAACATTTTTTTATTTATCAGGATGTCTGGATTGTTGCAGATGGGTGTCATTTTGCATGGTAAGAGTGAAGAGTTTGACACTTTAAGAAATTCCCACCAGGCTGTTAAAGTAGTATTTATATCACTACTTTTGTAGCAGTCAAGTTTTTTTATTGTTGGGCTGAAAAATGGTACATCTGACAAGTTAATCTTTCCACAAAATGCCTGTTCAAGATCCATCCATGGGTTGGTTTCTGGGTTGTTTTTTAACCATCTTAAACTTCAAACTGTATTCATTTGTACAGCGCCTTTGCTTCATCTAAAAACCCAAGGCGCTTGACATAAAAAAATAAAAATAAAAAAAGTAATAATAATATAAATTAAAATAATAATAAAATCAAATAATAAAAAAAATACAATTACAATTACAACCACCCTTCCCTCCCTAGCTCCTCTCTCCATCCACCCAGCCCCCACAGTACATGATACTCCCCCAGGAAATCTGAACTTAAACTAAAAACTACAGCTCTAAGGAAAAAAGTCTGGCTCAGTACTGCTGTGGAGAAACGATATTACGGGGATCCGTTTATTCCAAGGTCCAGTCCAACCACAGGGGTCATCACCGCAGTGCCCACCCAACACAGGGCAGACCAGAGCCCCTCAACATGGAAGTACCCCAGCCGCCCCAATGAGAATGAGCACCAGCAGTGAGGAAGCACTGGAGTTAAAGAATAAAAGAATAAAAAGGATTTAAAAAAAAAAAAAAAAAACATGGTTAGTGTATTAAAACAATCATTGTGTACATAAATTAACTATAAAATATTCAAATAAAAGTTAATAAATCAATTTTTTTTTAAAAGGGGAAAAGATCAAATTAAATAATTCCAAAAGTAATAAAAAAGCTCAATTAAAAAGGTGGGTCTTGAACCTCTTCTTAAAAACCTCTATGGTCTCTGCGGCCCAGCAGGCCGTTCCAAAGGCGATGACCATAATGGTGGAATGAGTTCTCCCCATAGGTTTTGGTCCTCACCTTAGGGACAACTGAGAGGCCGGTGTCAGAGGACCTCAGGGTCCGCGAGGGTTCATATCTTAAAAGCAGGTTACTTAAATAAGAAGGCCCAAGACCATTAAAACATTTATAAA